>CAUYPK010018928.1:0-20369 GCA_963574355.1 Loris lydekkerianus
GCTATAACCCAACTATACCACAAGACTATGGGGAAAGGACCAAGGAAGGGGAAGGGAGGGGGGAGGTTTGGGTGGAGGGAGGGTAATGGGTTGGGCCACATCTATGGTGCATATTTTTATCTATAATTAAAAAAAAAAAAAAAGGGAAGACTGATAGACACAGGTTAATACTCTTGAAAGACAATGTTATTGCACAAACAACACTGCTCAAATGAGAGAAGCTGGACTTGGAAACTTTCTGCCAACCACCATATTCATCATACCTTGAACCAAGTTGACTATCACTTCATCCAGGCTTTGAACCATTTCCAATTTTCTACATCCCCATCAACATTTGTTATTGTTTATGTTTTTTACTATAGCCATACAAGTGTGTGTGAAAAAATCCTTCCTTGTAGTGTTTTAGTTTAGTTTTGTTTTTTTTTTTTTTTTTTTTTTGAGACAGAGTCTTATTTGGTGACCTTCAGTAGAGTGCCGTGGAGTTTTAGCTCACAGCAACCTCAAACTCTTGGATTCAAGCAATCCTCTTGCCTCAGCCTCCCAAGTAGCTGGGACTTCGGGTGCCTGCAACAACGCCCAGCTATTTTTTAGAGATGGGGTCTTGTTCTTGCTAGGCTTGCTAACTCATGAGCTCAGGCAATCCACCCACCTCAGCCTCCCAAGTGCTGGGATTATAGGCATGATTTACTGCACCCAGCTTCCTTGTAACTTCCTACTGACTGATAATACTGAGTATCTTTTCACGTACTTAATAAAAATTTTCATATCTTCTTTTGAAAAATGCCTATTTAAATGCTTTGCCTATTTTAAAATTAGGTTATTTATTTTATTTATTTATTTTTTGAGACAGAGTCTCACTATGTCATCCTCGGTAAGAGTGCTGTGGCGTCATAGATCCCACAACCTCAAACACTTGGGCATAAGCAATTCTCTTGCCTCAGCCTCCCAAGTAGCTGGGCTACAGGCACCCCCACAAGGCCTGGATATTTTTTTTATTGTAGTTGTCATTATTGTTTAGCTAGCACGGGTTGGGTTTGAACCTGCCAGCCTCGGTGCACGTGGCCGGCACCGTAACCACTGTACTATGGGCGCCAAGCCTGTCTTTTTATTTTTGAATCATAAAAAAGTTCTCTATATATTCAGGATACAAGTCCCTTGTCAGATACAGTATTTACCTTTTTTTCATGTTCTATGGGTTGTTTCTTCACTTTCTTGAGGTATCCTTTTAAGGACAAAGGGTTTTTTTTGTGTGTTGTTGTTTTTAATGAGGTCCAAATTTACCTAGCTTTCTTTGGTTGTTTATGCTTGATGGTGTCATATCTTAAAAAATCAGTGGTGAGTCTACGGTCAAGAGGATTTACATGTTTTTTCGTAATAGTTCGATAGGTTTTAATACTTACATTTAGCTATTTTTTACTTTTAAATTAATTTTTGTGCATACTGTGAGGTAAGGGGTCCAACTTTATTCTCTTCATGTCAATTTCCATTTGTCCCTATATCATTTGTTGAGGGGGCTTTTTGTTCCCCATTGAATTGTCTTGGTATTCTTGTTGAAAATCAATTGGCTGTAAGTATAAGTGTTTATTTCTGGACTCTCAGTTCTATTCGTTGATCTATTTGTCTATTTTTTATGCTTGTTTTCCTTTTTTTTTTGCAGTTTTGGCCGGGCCTGGGCTTGAACCCACCACCCCAGGTATATGGGGTTGGCGCCCTACTCTTTAAGCCACAGGAGCCGCCCACTTGTTTTCCCTTTTTTTAAGGGGATTTTATACATATTTTCATTAAGACTCATTTCCTGTTTGATTGGCATTTTCTTTCTTCTTTATTTTTTTTTAGAGACAGAGTCTCACTATGTTGCCCTTGCTAGAGTGCTGTGGCATCACAGCTCCCAGCAACCTCAGACTCTTGGGCTTTAACTATTCTCTTGCCTCAGCCTTCCAAGAAGCTGGGACTACAGGCACCTGCCACAACGCCTGGCTATTTTTCGGTTGGAGTTGTCACTGTTGTTTGGCAGGGGTGGGCTAGGTTTAAACCCACCAGCTTTGGCGAATGTGGCTGGCACCCTGGCCACTGAGCTACAGGCGCTGAGCCTCTTTGTTCTTTTATTTATTTATTTATTTATTTATTCATTCATTCATTCATTCATTCATTTAATTTTTTTTTGCAGTTTTTGGCCAGGGCTGGGTTTGAACCCACCACATATGGGGCTGGTGACCTACTCCTTTGAGCCACAGCCACTGTCCCGCTTTGTTCTTTTAAATTTAGTTTTATATTTAAAAAATTGGTTTTATGTAGTTAAAGTTTGATACATAGTATAGTTATTTATAAATAGAACTAGGTGTTTGCAAGATTTCTAGTTCAAAATTTCCCTCTTCTTTAAGTATAGTAAAGTATGGTTTCTTTATTAGCTGAATTTGGGGGCAAGGCAATATAAAGAGATTCATCCTCTAATTTTTAAAATATTCTTCTGTTTTGCAGGATCCTAAAATTTCTCCACTTAATTATTTTGTTAACAGTTCAATTTCCAAAGAGCCATTGTCCCTTTTTTTTTTTTTTTTTTTTGCAGTTTTTGGCTGGGGCCATCTTTGAACATCCCTTCCTTTTTTAATCTTTGTTCCAGAGGTACCTTTCCAAAACTAATTCCTTAAATCTTACTTGTAAGTCTCTTCCAGGTAATCTGTTCTGCTCTACCAATACCCCTCAGGAGGACCATCTAGAAGTGATTTTTAGATTAATCTTATTGCTAGCTCCTTGGGCATGAATGATTGCTGGCTATAGTTCTATTATTAATTTTTATTTTTTAGAGACTGAGTCTCACTTTGTCGCCCTTGGTAGAGTACCATCGCATCACAGCTCACAGCAACCTCCAGCTCTTGTGCTTAGGCGATTCTCTTGCCTCAGCCTCCAGAGTAGAGGTGCCTGCCACAATGCCCAGCTATTTTCTTGTTGCAGTTTGGCCAGGGCTGGGTTTAAACCCACCACCCTCGGTGTATGGGGCCAGTGCCCTACTCAATAAGCCACAGGCGCCGCCCTGTTATTAATATTCTAATAATATTATTTTCTAGTTATAGATAATCTAAAGTTAAAACATTCTCTGTGTTCTGGTTATGTTAACATATGGTTATATATAGTTTTTTCTTTTTTATTATTTTTTAGTGGTTGTGTGGGGATATTCAGATTAATGCATTTGCCATTACTTTAGCTACCTAGTCAATCTTTTAATATTTTTATAAATTTCTTTTTTCTGGGTGGAGAATTGTTATGTTTTTAATAGTCTAGGATATGCCTACTTAAGTACTGCAGTGATAATACTGGTTAAGAATAATACTGAAACTAATCTTCATTGACTCACTGGTTAAAATAGCATGAAAAACTATATTTTTGCCTAAATTTTTGAGGACAATCTCTAAGCTGGGGTCTGGGAGACCTGGGGTCTGAGGCGGAGTTCTACTACTAGCCTGCTGTTGTGAACTTGGACCTCAGTCTTATGAAGTTTCTGTCTATGAGCAGACCTGACAGCAAAGCATGAAAGCTGGGGGGTACCTGAGTTCACAAATTGTAATTTTGAGCCTTTAACTTGTCTAAATCCCCAAGGTGTTGAGTTGGTATAATTTCCCAAACTTGCCACAAGGAAAAACTATGTCTAATGCTTAGGGGGTTTGTTTGTTTTCTTTTTTAAAATTTCAGATAAATAGGGGGGTACACATGATTGAGTTACATTGTTTCCATCTGTGAGTTAAAGTCTGAGTTATGGTTGTTTCATTTACTCAGGAAGTATGCCATATACCTGTGCATTATTCTCTTTGGATTGGTACTTGGTAGGATGCTTGTTAACAGAATGGGTACCTCAGTCTTTCTCGGGGAGAGTTGATTCAGTGTATTTGGGTGCTTCAGGAGTTTCATTTTAAACAGGGTGATTTGTAGGATTTACAACTTTGAGAAAGGCTAGTATCATTCATTTATTCTTACATTACAGAGTGCCTAAGATCTGGATGTCTTAAGGAGGTCACAGTTTAATCACTTAAACAGAAATGTACGTGCACAGTACTTCACTGGGGTACATCAGGGAAGAATTCCTCCTCAGCACAGTGTCCTGGGGGCCTCAGAACCTGGAACCATCTGTGTGAGAGAGGCAGCTGGGAAAGGGTAGGGACCTACCATTAGGAGCCTGGGGACAGTCAGGGCTGACGCTGACCCCTCATACCAGCTTCCTGGGAAATAAGCCTGTTGAGATTTTCAGCAGAGCAGCTGTGACTATTTTCCCACTGAAGGACATGGGTGGGAATAGGAAATGAGACAAAGTGGAGACAAGGGTGGGCTAGGGAAGGGAGAGTTGGGCGAGGTCTATGCTTGGATCATGTGAACCTCTCTCACCTGCTGCTTAAGCTTGCTCCCAGTTTCTCTGCAGTGGCCATATCTGTATCTCATGCCTCTCAAAAGAGAAGGAGGTGCCACTGCACGGCCATTTCCTCTCTCCTTTAAAAACTGAAACAGGACCAGGCACGATGGATTACCTGAGCTCATGAGTTCAAGACCAGCCTGAGCAATAGCTGGGCATTGTGGCAGGCACCTGTAGTCCCAGCTACTCAGAAGGCTGAGCCAAGAGGATCGCTTGAGCCAAGAGTTTGAGGTTGCTGTGAGCTATGACACCACAGCACTCTACTGAGGGTGACAAAGTGAGACTTTGTCTCAAAAAAATAAAATTAAAACAAAAAAAATTTTTTCCTGAAAGTTTAGGCCAAAAACGTGTTACATTATACACAGTAAAAGATGGGGTAAATTCTTCCCCAAAATGCTGTAATTCTACCATAATATTCAAATAATTTATAAACCATGTGGTATCTAATCAATAATGACAATAGGAAAAAATGTTAACTAAAATACAAAATAATGAAAAGTCTTCTATGCTACTTTCTTTTGTTTTCAAACTCCAGTAGGGAAATTATTTTTATTTAAACAGATGAGTTTAATAAATACATAGTTTATTATAAAGTATATATAAGAGTATTTGAATCAGTCTATACTAATTTCAGCTCTTTATGAGCTTTGTTTACCAGAAGAGTATTCAACTAAAAACTTAATGACCATGAAATTACTACATTCTTAAATATAAACATTTAAATAAATGTTTATACATAAGAGATTACAATGGAATACTCACGTTCATAAACACAATTCTTTAAACTGCCATGAATTAATATTTTTAGCTTATTTTTGAAGCGACAATAGCATTCCTTGGGTGTTACTAGATTGATTTTATTTTATTTATTTATTTATTTTTATTTTTTATTTTGCCGGGGCTGGGTTTGAACCCGCCACCTCTGGCATATGGGGTCAGCACCCTACTCCTTTGAGCCACAGGCACCGCCCACATTGATTTTATTTTAAAATAAAAGAGTTGATTATGGAAATTTGGAAATATTCAGTTTCCATCAGTTAAATAATGTATGGTCTTAGGCAAATTACTTTGCCTCTCTTAGCTTTTGTTTTTTTCATGTGAAACACATAATTAATTTAATAATACCTATTATAAGAGAGGTTTTGAAAGGTTTAATTAGTGTTTATTAAATACTTTGAAATATCAGGATGAAAAACTCCATGAAAATTATTAATAATTATAATTTTACCTAGTACTCATTACTATGCTAACCACCAATGCCAGAGCCCATATTGTGGTTTCTGATGAAGCTAAGAGTTCTCTAATAATCTACTCTTTCTACTTGATATAAAAATATTTTACTGAAAGGTACCATTGTTTCATATACATAAGAATGTTTAGAGCTGGGTGCAATGGCTTGCGCCTGTAATAGGCAGCTATATTGCTTGAGCTCAGAAGTTCAAGACTAACCTGAACAAGAGCAAGACCCCATCTCTACCAAAAATAGAAAAAAAACTAGCCGAGCATAGTGGCCCACACCTGTAGTCCCAGCTACCTGGGAGGCTGAGGCAACAGAATTGCTCAAGCCCAAGAGTTTGAGGTTGCTATGAACTATGATGCCACTGCACTCTACCCAGAGCAACAGAGTAAGACTCTGTCTTAAAAAAAAAAAAAGAATGTTAGCCTTTTTAAGCAAATACTATGTATAATATAATATCACAAATAGCCTACATTTCTCAATATAAAAGTATTTTAATCTAAACTACTGCTACCTCATGTATGAAGAATATTTAGCCCTACGTGGATGGAGCTGAAATACATTCTTCTTAATAAAGTATCACAAGAGTGGAAAAACAAGTATCTAATATACTCAATACTGATATAAAACCAATATATAAATAACTACATGCCCATAGAAAAGAATAGTAAGAGAGGAGAGGAAGGAGAAGAGGGAAGAGGGGGAGGGAGAGGCGGAAGAGGGGAAGGGAGAGGAGGATGAGGAAAGGAGAAGAGGAAGAGAGGAAAGGAAAGGAGGGAGGGTAATTGGTGAGTTCTCACCTAATGTGCACAATGTGAGGGCGTTCAGCATGCTTCCTGGGTGAAGGGCTCAACTACAACTACAACTTCACCTTAAAAATGAAAGCAATGTAACCTAAACATCTGTACCCTCATATTAATCTGAAACATAAAAAGACAAAGGAAAAAAAAGAAAATTCTGAAATTACAATTTTATCAAAAAAATGAATCATAATTGTTATAATAGAAACTTTATTTTAAAGGGTAAAAAAAATCACAATGTTTACCTCTTCCTATCATATATTTATATATTAAGTGAGCTGACTTTTAATGATCCCCTAAAAAATCAATACTTTCATTTTAAAATTTTATCCAAAGAACACATGACAACTTTAAAATTTCTACTAGACATTATTTCTTACATAATTTAATAGTATCTTAAGCTGAAGATTTTTAGCAACAATTTTTACTTTACCTGTCCAAAACATATTAGTGTAGACATATTACTGCCACATAAAGGCTACTTAACAACATGTGTGCGGTGGCTCACACCTATAACGCTAGTACTCTGGAAAGCCAAGGTAGGTGGATAGCCTGAGCAAAAGTCTACTAAAAATAGAAAAGCTTGCCTGGTATTGTGGCAGATGCCCATAGTCCTAGCTACTCACAAGGTTGAGGCAAGGGGATTCCTTAAGCCCAAGAGTTTGAGGTTGCTGTGAGCTCAGGATATCACAGTACTCTACTAGAGGTGATAGAATGAGACTCTGTCTCAAAAAAACAAAAACAATAAAAGAAAAAAACAAACAAAAAAACTACTTAATCTCTTTATGCAACTTTAAAAAGAAAAAAGAGCCATGTAACAATGTATCCCTTATTTCCTTCAACATTTACAGAGTGCCTACAGTTTCTAAGAACTGCCCTCTAGTAATACCAGATATCAGAAATGGTATGGTAACTGGGCAAGGAATACAGGGTAAAGTTAGACAAATCCAGTATCACAGGGGCTGATGACATACAGCTGAGGACAGTCTCAGCCACCCTTGTAAAACTGTGATGCCCTTTCATTGGCATTACAGTTTTTGAATTGCATAGCAAATCTGTATTTAAGTTGGTCCAAGCACATCAACGCTATTATTAAAAAGCTAGTGTCAGAAATACAACCTGAATATGCAGCTTACAGTAAATTAGTAGATACATGCTCTTTAATATTTTGCTTTAGCACTTTTATTAATCAGTCACCCTAATATAGCCTTGTACATCTTACCATCTGAATCCTACCTCTTTTGTGGGTCTAATTGGAATAACACATCCATAAAGCCTACAGTACATTTTTCATCTTGTATTACAATGTATTCATTCTATCAACTCAAAATTCCTAGAACCTTATTTATCTGCATTGTTTATTTGTTATGTTCTGGAGGATAGGAAGTCCAAGATCAAGGCACTGGCAGGACTAATGTCTGATGAGGACTGCTCTCTGCTTCTATTAATAAGATACTGCCTTGTTGCTGGATCCTCCAGAGGGGAGGGATGCTGTGTCCTCACATGACAAAACAGAAGAGAGCAAATCCACTCCCTTTCAACTTTTTTAAGGGGCCTAATCTCATTCATAACAGCTTCCCAAAGGGCCTAGCACTTAATACCACCATATTGGTATTACTGTGATAGTACCTGTAAATTTGGGGGGACTTTCAAACCTTCCCTATTAGCAGACAGAGGATTTAAAAAACAATTACAGTTACAGTATCTCTAATTCACTGTATCAAAGGGGAATTGGTTTCCTGACTCAGGCTGGCCCCATACCAAAAGCCATGAATGCTCAAGTACCCTATATAAAATGGCCTACTATTTCCATATAACCCATGCACTTCCTCTACTTAAAATGATCTCTAGATTACTTTTAATACCAACACAATGTAAACGCTTTGATAATAGTTATACTGTATTTTTTTTAATTTGTTTTTTTATTGTTGTATTATTTTTCTTATTAGTTTCATTCCTCAAATATTTCTGGCAAGGAGTTAGTTGAATCCTTGGAAGTACTCTATGGATGATACAGAAGGCTTACTGTATAAAAGAGCAAATTCTATCTAATTGTAGGGTTCATTTTATCAGAATCTTTTTACAATAATAAACAGGATAAATAATTTCTCAGTTTCATAAAGTGATATTTAATTTTTATTTAAGAAAGATGTTCAAGTAAATCTTATGTTACATTTCTAGTTGTGTAGATTTGATGGTTAAATATGTGATCAAATCCTGCCTAACATTAGAACAAATTTAACTGGCAAAGGCATTTGTTAAACTACAGATAAAATTTATTTCTAATAAATGGCAATCAAAAAAATTATTTTAAAGTATCCTATAAATAAAACTTAAATGTGATTAGTATCAGTCACCAGCAACCCAGCTAAAAGACACATTTATTGTAAAATAAAATTTATATATGCAATTTTCAGTGCAAATTTTAAAACAGGAGTAAATTCAATTATAGACACAAACAGAATCTATTTATTTTAAAATTCTTTCTCTTCCCATTAATTTGTATAAGTAATAATGAAGGCAACTCCAATATATTTTTTGACTTTTAATAGGGATATATAATCCCATTCTTAAGGAATGAAGGTTACCATTCATTTTCCATAAATAAAGGTTAGTTACTAATCTTAGTGTATGAATTGATGAGATGCTAAAATCCAACTGTTAAAAAAAATTCAGGTGCCAGGCACTCCAGCTCACGTCTGTAATCCTAGCACTCTGAGCAGCTAAGGTGAGAGGACTGCTTGTGCTTTGGAGTTTGTGATCAGCCTGAGCAGGAGCTGAGACCGCGCACCTTCCACCCCCCCCCCCCCCCCCAATCTCCCGACTAAAAACAGAAAAGTCAACCATGCACTGTGGCGGAGACCTGTAGTCGCACCTACTTGGGAGGCTGAGGCAGGAGGATAACTTGAACCCAAAAGTCTGAGGCTGTTGTAAGCTAGGCTGATGCCATGGCACTCTATACTGGCACAGAAGAGTAAGTTAAGACTCTATCACTAAAAAAAAAAAGAAAAATCAGGGTAAAGAAGGAAATATTCTGTTACTACTAATTAAAAATTCACAAGGTATTTTTTCATAGCTCTATCAATATTTTAAAAATTCTACTTTATACTTTTTTTTTTTTTGTAGAGACAGAGTCTCACTTTATCACCTTTGGTAGAGTGCCATGGTGCCACACAGTTCACAGCAACTTCCAAATCCTGGGCTCAGGTGATTCTCTTGCCTCAGCCTCCGAAGTAGCTGGGACTACAGGCACCCACCACAACACCTGGCTATTTTTTTGTTGCAGTTTGGCCGGGGCTGGGTTTGAACCCGCCACCCTCAGTATATGGGGCCAGCGCCCTACCCACTGAGCCACAGGTGCTGCCTCCTACTTTTTATTTTTTAAAATACCTTTTTTCTCTATCTACTTTATATTAATGATTTTTGTACATTTCACTACAGATTCTTTTCCTACATAAAATAAGAATACTGCAAAGATAATCTGTGTCAATCTTGCTCTGACAAAGCCTAAATTCCATATTTGGTTCTGCTAGCAAGAAAATAAAAGTCCTCTCAATAATGTATAAAAGCTTATGCAGTCAGGCATGGTAGCTCATGACTGTAATCCTAGTACTCTGGATTGTCTGAGTAGGTGGATTGCCTGAGCTCACAGGTTTAAGACCAGCCTGAGCAAGTCCAAGAACCTGTCTCTAAAACATAGCCAGGCATTGTGGTGGGCACCTATAGTCCCAGCTACATGGGAGGCTGAGCCAAGAGGATCACTTGAGCTCAAGAGTTTGAGGTTGCTGTGCCAACACCATGGCACTCTACTGAGGGCTACAAAATTGACACTCTGTCTCAAAAAAATAAAAATAAGTTTTAGTAGAAAAGGCTTCTATTCAAAGTCTGAAAGTCACTCTTTTCTCACTTTGGTTGATTAAAAAGTGAATTCTTGTAGTATTTTAAGTTCCTTATATATATTATTTTTCTTTTAATAAAGAGAATTAATGCTAATTGTGTCTCTGCGGCTTTCTTCCAAGCGTAAGTAAGAGTACATACTAGTTTTCATTTCTGGACATTATCAAGAAGAAATATTAACATTTAACTTAAAAACACTTTATCCAAGCTTAGCATGGTAGCTCATGCCTGTATTCCCAACAACTTGGAAGGCTGAGGCAGGACAATCATTTGTGCCCAGCCAAGGCAACATAGTAAGACACAGACTCTATAAAAAAATGAAAAAAAAAAAAAAAAAAATAGCCAGAAAGGGAGGCTAAGGTAGGAGGATTGCTTGAACCCAGGAGTTTGAGGTTGCAGAGAGATACTGATGTGCCCCTGCACTCCAGCCTATACCATAGAACAAGACTCCATCTCAAAAGGAAAGAAAAAAGAAATAAAAAAATTATTAACCTAAACTTTTTAAGAGATAAATTTTCATCCGCTCAATTCATTTTGTAATGCTACAATTAAATTGATTTATGTTTATAAATTATTCATAAAGCCATTTAAAATCCTAACATACAACTTCACAAAAATGATTTTGTTTTGGAATTACTCTAGCAGTTTAGATTATTATCAGTAATACCAAAATTGGTGTGTCAGAAAAAATATTAGGTTATTAACCTGAGAAAGTGATGACCAATTCTAAACCGCAAAATCCGTATATTTCTAAAATTGTCAGAGGGCATAAGAGAAAATCAAATCTTCAGTAAAATTGTTTTCCATATTTTTAGTCATATCCTTAGATCCTAACTATTTGAGATAAACATAAACTTTTAGAAAGTACTTTAATGGCTCGGTGCTTGTAGCTCAGTGGCTAGGACACCAGCCACATACACCAGAGCTGGCAGGTTCGAATCCAGCCTGGGCCTGCCAAACAACAAGGACAACTCCAACCAAAAAATAGCCAGTCATTCTGGCAGGTGCCTGTAGTCCCAGCTACTTAGGAGGCTGAGGCAAGAGAATCGCTCAAGCCTAAGAGTTTGAGGTTGCGGTGAGCTGCACTGTGCGAAGTCCCAGCTACTTGGGAGGCTGAGGCAAAAGAATTGCTTAAGCCTAAGAGTCTGAGGTTGCTGTGAGCTGCACTCTCACAGTGCAGTGAGTGTGTCATGGCACTCTACCGAGGACAACATAGTGAGACTCTGTCTCAAAGAAAAAAAGAAAAGAAAAGAAAAGAAAGAAAGAAAGAAAAAATTAAAAGAGAAAAGGAAAAAAGGATAAGGACAATACTAAAATAGCTAATAGGTATCATATAATCATATAATAGCTTTTTATAAAATTGTACATGTGGACATGAAAAGAAAAGGGGCCAGGCACAGTGGCTCACGCACTCTGGGAGGCTGAGGCGGGAGGACTGCTTGAGCTCATAAGTTCAAGATCAGCCTGAGCAAGAGCAAGACCCTGTCTCTACTCAAAATAGAAAAATAGTAGCCAGGGCTTGGAGCCTATAGCTCAGTGGCTAGGGCGCCAGCCATATACACCGGAGCTGGTGGGTTCGAACCCAGCCCAGACCTGTCAAACAGCAATAACAACTATAATAGTCCCAGCTGCTAGGGAGGCTGAGGCAAGAGAATCTCTTAAGCGCAAGAGTTGGAGGTTGCTATGAGCTGTGACACCACAGTACTCTACCCAGGGTGATACAGTGGGAGGGAGGGAGGGAGGGAGGGAGGGAGGGAGGAAGGAAGGAAGGAAGGAAGGAAGGAAGGAAGGAAGGAAGGTTGGTTAGTGCCCACAGCTGAGTGGTAGGGCTGGTGGGTTTGAACTCAGCCTGGGCCTGGAAACCACAATGACAACTACAAAAAAAAAAAAAAAAAATAGATGTTGTGGTGGGTACCTGTCGTCCCAGCTACTTGGGAAGCTGAGGCAACAGAAATGTTTAAGCCTAAGAGTTTGAGATTGGTGTGAGCTGTGACGCCACAGCAGTTTACTGAGATCAACATAGTGAGACTCTTGTCTAGAAAAGAAAAAAAAAAAAAAAGGAAAGGAAAAAAGAAATAAAAAAAATGAGAAAAGGGAAAAAAGGAGAAGAAAAGGACCATACTAAAATAGCTAATAGGTATCATATAATCATATATTTAGCTTTTAATAAAACTGTACATGTGGACATGAAAAGAAAAGGGGCCAGGCACAGTGGGAGGCTGAGGTAGGAGGATTGCTTGAGCTCAGGAGTTCAAGGTCAGCCTGAGAAAGAGCAAGACCCTGTCTCTATAAAAATAGAAAAATAGTAGCGGGGGCTTGGTGCCTGTAGCTCATTGAGTAGGGTGCCAGCCACATACACCAAAGCTGGTGGGTTCAAGCCCCACCTGGGCCTGCTAAAATAACAATGACAACTGCAACCAAACAAAAACATAGTCAGGTGTTGTGGTGGGCTCCTGTAGTCCCAGCTACTAGGGAGGCTGATGCAAGAGAATTGCTTAAGCCCAAGAGTTTGAGTTTGCTGTGATCTGTGATGCCACAGCACTCTAGGGAGGACAATAGCTTGAGACACTGTCGCAAAAAAAAAAAAGAAAAAGAAAAATATTAGCTGGGTGTTATGGCAGGCACCTCTAGTCTCAGCTACTTGGGAGACTGAAGGAGAAGGATTATTTGAACCCAGGTGTTTGAGGTTGCTGTGAGCTAGGATAATGCTTTGCCACTTTGGCCTGGGGCAATAGAGTAAGACTCCACCTCCAAAAAAAAAAAAAAAAGAAAGAAAGAAAAAGGCCAGGCGTGTGGCTCAGGCCTGTCATGCTAGCACTCTGGGAGGGAAAGATAGATGGATTGCCTGAGCTCACAGGTTTGAGATAGGTCTGCACCAGATGAGACCCCATCTCTAAAAATAGCCAGGCACTGTAGTGGGTACCTGTGGTGCCAGCTACTTGGGAGGCTGAGGCATGAGAATCACTTGAGCCCAAGAGTTTGAGGTTGCTATGAGCCATGATGCCACGGCACTCTACCAAGGGAACAAAGTGAGACTCTGTCTCAAAAAAAAAAAAAAAAAAATAGGAGGATGCAACTTTCCCAAAGGAACACATGAGGAACTTATGTCAGTATCCTCTTCTGCTACTAGCCTCATTAAATATAGTCTGAAGTGGCTGTGGAAACTAAGCACAGTCTTTGATAATATTATCATTCTGAAACCTTTGAGAGAGAAGATGTGGGGGGGGTGTGTGTGTGTGTTTCGCTGGACTCTGTTACAGAAGCAGGAGCAGGAGCAGAGGTTAGTTTAGTTTTATGATTTGCTGCAGAGGTCAGCAAACTTTCTGTAAAGAACTAGATAGTGAATATTTTAGGATTTCATACCATCTCTGACACAATTACTCAACTGTGTCGTAAGTTATAGGACTGTGATGGTTAATTTCAGGCAAGGATCCTCAGTTATTTAATCAATACTAATTCAGGCACTGCTAGGAAGGTATTTTGTTGATGTGGTTACTGCTAATATCTACAATCTGTTGACTTGAAGTAAAGGAGATTACTCTCAATAATGTAGACAGACCTCATTCAATCAGCCTTAAAAGCAAAAACAGAGGTTTATAGAGAAGAAGAAATTCTGCCTCAAGATTGAAGCATCAATTCTTGTCTTAGTTTCTAACTTGCCAATCTGCCCTATAAATTTCAAACTTTCCAATCCCCACAATTGTGTGAGCCAATTCTTTAAAATAAATCTCTTGATAATGTATACTATTAGTTCTGTTTCTCTGGAGAATCCTGACTAATACATAGATGATATTCAAATAATAGCCATGACTGTGTTCCAATAGAAGTATTTTCAATAATAAGTAATGGGCCAGATTTGGCCTATAGTTTTTACTATCTATCATTTTCCAACCTCTCCTTTTATCGATAATAAAAGTTAGCTGCTTTTATTAATCACTCTCTGTTTCAGGGAATGTGAAATACACTTCACATTCCAAGCACCCCATAAAATAATTAGGAATTACTCCTGGCCAGGCCAGATATTCTAGACTATAGCAACTATGAGCAGGAACAATCTTCCTAGAGGCAATGATATATAGATTGTAAAAATACATATGTAAGTATATATATGTATATACTTTTAGTATATACTTTTATAATCTATGTTTTATATTTATATATGTATACATGTATGCATATATACATGTATACATGTATGCACATATACATGTATACATATATACATGAGGTTATACATGTATATATGTATGCATATATGCATAATGTATGCATACATACATGTATACATATATACATTAGGTTAAATATATGTATGCATACACATACATATATATGCATATATACATATATGTATTTATACATGTATATAAATGTTATATATGTATAACATATATGTATATACAATATATACACATGTAGACAACCTATATGTTTTATATTTATATGTTATATATTTTTTACAATCTATAATTATAGACTGTAATTTTTATAATCTATATATCATTGCCTCTAGGAAGCTTGTCCCTGCTCATAACAATCCACACATATACACAAAATGTATGTGTTTGTATATACACATACACATATACATTTTTTTTTACAGACAGGGTCTCACTCTCCCACCCTAGCTAGAGTGCTGTAGCATCATCATAGTTCACTTCAACCCATTCCTGGACTCAAGTGATCC
This sequence comes from Loris lydekkerianus, assembly GCA_963574355.1. Taxonomy (NCBI): domain Eukaryota; kingdom Metazoa; phylum Chordata; class Mammalia; order Primates; family Lorisidae; genus Loris; species Loris lydekkerianus. Next base: position 15,021 of record CAUYPK010018928.1, read on the forward strand.
TCCTGTCTTAGCCTCCTGAGCATCAAGGACCATGGGTACATGCCACGACAGTCAGCTAATTTTTTCAATTTTTATTAGAGATGGGGTCTTACTCTTGCTCAGGCTTGTCTCAAACTCCTAACCTCAAGTGATTCTTCCACCTCAACCTCCCAGAGTGCTAGGATTATAGCCATGAGCCACTGCACCTGGCTCTTTACATGTTTTGTATCTTTTTAACTATTGGCTTTGGCAATTCAAAGTTTTTGCAGCTAATCCAAGCGGAAGTCAACCAACAGAATGTGGAAAATGAAAACTTATAAAAGCACTAAATTAGGAGTTTATTATTTTTGGCATAAAAAGAATTCCTTACATCAGAGATTTTTTTTTTTTTTTTTTTTTGGCCAGGGCTGGGTTTGAACCTGCTACCTCTGGCATATGGGCCCAGTGCCCTACTCCTTTGAGCCACAGGCGCTGCACAACATCAAAGATTTAAAGTAAAGATCTCTAAAGGAATATAATCCTTGGAGGTAGAAGTCCTCAATCTGTGACTGAGCTATATCCAACTTTAAATAGTAGATTGTCAAGAAGGTTTCCTTCTCTGGGGATCAGTAAGATTCCCATTTGAGAAGAAATTGGCATCCCTTGTTTTCAATTCAGGGACATTACTATGAGCACTCCTATCTTACCCCAGGTATTACCTTCTGTTTTTCAGAAGTTTAAAAAAATAATTTACAATTAAAAATTATATGTATATTAGAAAAAGATACCTTCCAATAAATGGTGCTGGGAAAATTGGGTATCTATATACAGAAGAATGAAACCCTCTATTTCTCACCATATACAAAAATCAACTCAAAATAGATTAAAGACTTAAATGTAAGACCTAATACTAAAAAACTACTAGAAGAAACACCCCAGGACATTGGTCTGGGGGTGGGAAACATGCAGCATTCATGCCACATGTGGCTTTCTAGATCTAAGTGTGACCTCTTGACCAAATCCAAATTTTATATAATGTTTAAAGATACATGTTTAAATCTTATTCTGTTTTATAAAATAAATAGTACAAAAACAACTCTATTAATATCTATGAGTATTTCTTTATAAACAAACACACAGGATTTTTTTTTGATTATGTGACCATGCAGAAAAATAGGCAGCAGGCTAAGACTTCGTATGTGACTGACAGAGCGGGAGCTTCTGAAGCCACTTAGTCCCAGTGGAGCCTGCATGGGGCTCCTAGTGCTCGGTCTACAACCTTAGCCGTTGCTCGGCATGGCTACCATCCATATCACCAGCTCCACTACTAACCCCTCCTCTGATTGGGGAGCACCTGGTGGAGCTGCTCCAGCCAACTTCCACCAGATCGTGGATCTTCTTGGATTGGAACCCTAGATATCTCTCTCCTTGGGCCTGTCTGGCCAGGGAGAAGGGTGTGGTGTCCCAGGGAGGCCCACCAGACTCCACCACTCCTGAGCTATCCTACCTATGTTTAATGCATACCCTTATGTTCTCTGAAAAATTTGGGCAAAAAGTGCACATTATACACAGCAAAATACAGTATAATTTGTAAAAAGCAAATATAAACACATCTTTTCAATGCCATACCATTTATGCAAAATAATATGTATATTATTGCCTTTGCCTTAGAGAGGCTTCTTAGAAGGTTAGATTAAAAACCCAGGTGTGGTGTCTCATGCCTGTAATCCTAGCACTCTGGAAGGCTGAAAGGGGTGGATGCCTGAGCTCCCAGATTCGAGACTAGCCTGAGCAACAGTGAGACCCTATCTCTAAAAACTAGCCAGGCATTGTGGTGGGCACCTGTAGTCCCAGCTACTCAGGAGACTGAGGTAAGAGAATCACTTGAGCCCAAAATCTGAGGCTACTGTGAGCTATGACACCAGAGCACTCAACCGAGGGTGACGAAGTGAGACTCAAGTCTCAAAAGAATGGCTAGGTTGAGGATGATAAAAAGAATAGAAAACACCAGAGAAAACCAGCCAGAGCCAGGAAGAAGGTACAACATAGCAGGCTGGCAGCTCCCAACACAGCCCGAAGACCCCATCCCTCCTCAGGCTCCCAGGGCAGGACCACGCCTGAGACACGCAGAGCTGGCCCCAGGTTGCCCCTCGGTTCCCTCCGCAACCTGTCCTCAGCCGGTCCTGGCCCCTCAACAGACAGCCCGGTGGCACCCCAGTGACTCTGGGCTGGTGATTCCCCCTAGTTGGGCTCTAGCCTGGGCCCCGGCCTCCTGCCACCCCAATCCTGCCCTCCCTGGGATCTGCAGCCTCCCATCTCCAAGGCCCTGGGTCCCTTCCCTGTGCTGCCCTCCCTCCGGCCCAGCAGGGCAGAGACTGGGGACAAGGGTGAACTAGGTGGGCAGAAGTAGAACCCAGTGAAGTCGCCAAGCTTCTCAGAACTGACATTACGGCCCAGAGCCTATTCCCTGAGAAGACAGCTCGCCACCTAAGCTGTTCACTCCCTTTTGGCTTTCACCAATCTTAAGGCAGATTTCCCGTGGTAAAGGGTCTAAGGAGGACAGCATTCAGGTCTGACAATTCTCAGGTTCCCTCACTCCCTTCACTCAGTCATCAGCGACATCTCTGAGTGGCGATGGGGGAACAGGCTCAGATCACTGTGCTATGCGACTGGAGAGGCTGTGATGTTCTTCACTGAGCTCTCTCCTCGCGTTCACTCGCTTCTATGTGGAGTGAGATCGACTTGGCTTCTGAGAGTCAGACCCTGGCATATTGAACTTCACAGCCTCGAATCTTCTCCCAATCGTCTCAGCCTGAGGTTCTCTGGATGCCACACGCTTAATGTGGAGCCTCTTTACGGAACATCGGTTTTCCCAGAAGCTCTGCAGAGTCAAAAAGCATTCCTGGGCTCAAGGAGAATATCTGCCAAGATTTGTCGCGTTTTGTCAGGTTTTCATTTGTCTGGCAGACCTCTCTCTGACACGATGCAGAATAATTAGTCATGCGTTGTTCAGTACCCTTGTGCCTTTCGGATACACTGATGTCAAAGTTGAATCCATGCTGGGGCATGGCGATCACACCTGTGCAAGTGAGGGCCCCGCTGTCTGACTTCACAGTGCACAGTGCAAAGCTCCTGCCAACTCCAGGCTCCCTTTTCTAGTTCCTTTTCAAAACCCTTTGGTTTGAGAGATTAAAGATGGCGGCCGAGTAACAGTTTCCCTGCAACTGGGCACGGTGACTCTGGGGAGACAAGACTCCAGGCATCTCTGGCTGGAAGGATCTGCCTATAATCATCCCTTTGAGGTTACAGGGAGCCAGCATGGACTTCAGGACCCCAAGAGGAGGACAAAAACAGTGGAAAACTGGCAAGTGGTTGCGTGTGTTCAATTGACCTAATCACGCCAGCAACCGTTAAGTACAAGCAGCAGTGAGACGGCAAACAGGAAAGGCCTTACCTGTGAACTGTTTTGGTGTTCTTGGACTTGGCACTCAGTTGAACTGCCTTGAGGAGAGCCTGAGCAGGAGTGTGGAGAACTTTGGGCATTGTCAGGGGCTCCAGATGGAGCCAATGAGCTCGGCGCAGGAAGCCATTGTGAAAGAACTGCCCTGTCAAGCTTCGCTCTCAGGGTCCCAAAGAAAGGATCCGGCGGGACAAAGTAACCTACACTGAGCAGCCTAAAGGCAGGGACTGAACTGATTTACATCCTTAATCCTTAGGGGCAGAGTGAGACGGTTTTGGCACACTGGAGCCTTGGGCTGTTGCCCTGGGTAGAGTGCCGAGACATCACAGCTCACAGCAACCCCAAACTCCTGGGCTTGGCACCACCCAGACCTCCATAAGAGCTGTGCAGCGACTCCCAACCCGTGACCCGCACCCACCGGGCCTACACATTCCCTGACCAGGAACTATAGGAGCCACGCAACCCTGCATCCTCCCTCCTGTGTCCTCCCAGCCTCCACACTATCCCGTTCACCTGACCAGGGACTCTGGTAGCTGCATGCCCTCTGGAGCGCTCCCAGCCTCTGCGCAGAGCCCGTCTCCTGGCCAGAGACTGCTGGAACCTTGAGCGCTCTGTGCCAAAGTCACTGGGCGCCAGGCACTCTCAGAACCATGCACACCCACCTCCAGCCCTGTTGCTGGATCCGGGTGTGTCACACACCAGAGCTGCTTCCACAACCAGAACTCCCTAGCTGGAGCAGCCCCAGAGGAACTACACAGGGTCACTCCCTCCAAAGATCCAGCAACAATAGAGTGATCCTGTTGGGGTCTAATCTTGGAGAGACACCTCCGCAACTCTGAGGATGTCGAGAAGCAACGGTGAAAAACAATCATGAGGCGAAATCAACAGAAAAACTCTGGCAATATGAATAACCAGAGTAAATCAACTCCCCCTAGGATCAATGGGGCAGAAACAGCACAAGACCCCATGCACAAACAAATAGCCGAGATGTTAGAAATTGAATTCAGGATCTGGATAGCAAATAAGATTGAATTAGAATTCCAAAACTTATCTCAAGAATTCAATGGATTCAAAGACCAAATGACCAAAGATTTTGACACATTGAGACAAGAAGTTGCATCCCTCAAAGATCTAAGAAACACAGTAGAAACCCGTGGTAACAGAATGGACCAAGCAGAAGACAGGATTTCTGACATTGAAGACAAAGTTTTCAAAGGCTCCCAAACCCTCAAAGAGGAAGAGAAATAAAGAGCAAAAACAGACCACTCTCTCAGAGAGCTCTGGGATAATTCAAAGAAAACAAATATTCGTCTTATGGGGAACCCCGAAAGTGATGAAGTGGCTTCACAAGGCACAGAGTCTCTTCTCCATGAGATTATGACAGAGAATTTTCCAAACATGCCAAGAGACTCCGAAATTCACATAGCAGACAATTTCAGAACTCCAGCACAACTCAACCCGAATAAGACATCCCCCAGACACATCATAATCAATTTCACTAAAGTTAATATGAAGGAAAAAATTCTGAAAGCAGCCAGACGAAAGAAAACCATTACCTACAAGGGGAAGAATATGAGAATAACTGCAGATCTCTCTGTTGAAACCTATCAAGCTAAAAGAGGATGGTCATCGACTTTTAATCTCCTAAAACAAAATAACTTTCAACCCAGGATCCTGGACCCAGCTAAACTGAGCTTCATCTATGACGGAGAAATTAAATACTTCAATGACATTCACACGTTGAAGAAATTTGCCACAACTAAACCAGCTCTCCAAGATATTCTTAGACCTGCCCTCCATAAACACCACCATAATTCTACACCACAAAAGTAAACCCACCCAAAAACTTTTTGATCAAATTCCAACTTCCACAGTCGCAAAAGGATTAAAAATGTCCACCGGACTCTCGAAAGGCTTATCAATATTCTCAA
>CAUYPK010018929.1:0-20387 GCA_963574355.1 Loris lydekkerianus
GAGGATTGGGCTGGTCATTATGGAGGATAGGTCTGAGAATATCCTGAAGAGCTGGTTTGGTTATGGCAAATTTCTTCAACATATGAATGTCATTAAAGTATTTAATTTCTTCATCATAAATGAAACTCAGTTTAGCTGGATACTGGATCCAGGGTTGAATGTTATTTTGTTTTAGGAGATTAAAAGTCGATGACCACCCTCTTCTGGCTTGAAAAGTTTAAGCAGAGAGATCTGCAGTTATTTTAATATTCTTCACTTTGTAGGTAATGGGTTTCTTACATTTGGCTGCTTTCAGAATTTTCTCCTTCTTATTAACTTTAGTGTAGTTAATTATGATATGCCTGGGGGATGTCTTATTCGGATTCAGTCATGCTGTGGTTCTGAAACTGTCTGCTATCTGAATTTCAGAATCTCTTAGCATGTGTGGAAAATTCTCTTTCATAATTTCATTTAGAAGGGCCTCTGTGCCCTGTGAGGCCTCTTCATCACTTCAGGGATTCCAATGAGGCAGATATTAGCCTTCTTTGAATTATCCCAGAGCTCTCTGAGAGAATGATCCAATTTTGCTCTCCATTTCTCTTTGTCTTTTAGAGTTTGGGAGTGTTCAAAAGCTTTGTCTTCAATGTCAGAAATCCTTTCTTCTGCTTGCTCCACTCTGTTACTGAGGGATTCTACTGTTCTGTCAGATCTTTGAGGGCTGCAAACTCTTGCTTCAGTGCATCAAAATCTTTGGTGGGTTTGTCTTTAAATTAGTTAAATTCTTGCAACAACTTTTGAATTTCTCCTCAAATGTCTAATTCCGAGTTTTGAATTACTCCTCGAATTTCTAAATCCAAATTTTCCTCCATTATATTAATCTTGTTTGCAATCCAAATTCTGAATTCGATTTCTGACATCTCAGCCAGCTGTTTATGAAAGGGATCTTCAGTTACATCTGCCATATCTTTCCTTGGTGGGGTTGATTTGTTCTGGTTATTTATGTTACCAGAATTTTTCCACTGATTCCACCCCATGATTATTTTACACCACTTGTCTTTTCCCCTGGAGCTTTGTCAAGGATCCATACAGTGCTACGCCCTGAGAAACTGGGGACCTGTTTGGTGTGGTGGGGCTAAGTGGTTCTGTCTTGTTTTCAGGTGGTCTCTGTTTCACCCTAGTGAAATGGTTACTCTGGGTTGAAGTCTCAGCAGTGGAGAAATACCAGCCATTAAGTCACCCTGCCCCCCACAGGCAAATATCTGAAAAAGAAAAGCAAACCTTCCTACAACCACACACCCAGGGCACCACTTGTATAGTTTGGGCGATTGGCTCAGTTCAAAAGTTCCAAATCAATTGTCTCAGTCAGCACCTATCTCAGGTGGAGAGTTTAAAAGGTCTCTGGTAACTTGATCGTAGGGGCCTGGTAACAACTCAGATATGACTTGCTCTGGTGTTCCGTGAAGTCAGGAGGACGTACCCAGCAAATGGATTAGTCTGGGAAGGTTGATGTCTCCTTCCCCACCTTGCACCTCTGTCACACCCAGTCACTGATAGCCCCGCAGGGCTGTGATCCTGTTGCCTCCAGTGAACAGATACTCCAGTGGTTTGCACCTGCCTGAATCACAAGGAAATCTATATCTGCTCAGCCAGGCCACTTCTCTCTGCCTCTATTCAGCAGGGGGAGGTGAGGCCTGACAACCTTGGGTGCTTGATGGAGGCTGCGGGTGTTAACTCAGGTCCAGCCCCTCCCCTGATTGATGTTACTGGACAGAACAGAACAACTTTGCGGGAATTTGTTTCTGTCCCTGCTAAATTCCTCTGTAGAAGAGAAGCTGTTTTGAGTTCCCAGAATCTGTGCCTCATGCCCTGTCTTTGCTCTTACACATTTGTATTTGGTTAGCTGTCAGTTGTAGCCTCTTGCCTTCCTTTGTCTATAGGCTGATGATCTCCGGAGGGCTGGGTGCATCTTTGGCTCAGTAAAGCGGTCTGCTCCACCTTGGGAATTTCCCTGCTCTGCGCGTGTGTTTTCTAGTCCCCGCGCTCCACTCAGGCCAGGACCGCTTCAGGCAAACTTTTTACTCACGGAGCCTGTATTTTAGTCCCAGATCTGTTCCATGGTGGTTGCCCCCTGAGAAGGTGCCTGGCCTTTTCTGGTTGCCCAGGGAGACAGGGGGTGTGGCTTCAGAATATCTGGGGGTGAGCCCTTTTGTTCCCAAAATGGCTGTTGCTCTGTGCCTTGGGGCGCCGCTGCTCTGGCATGGTTCCCTCTCAGCCGACTGTCCTCTCCTCACTCCTGTGCCGCAGAATCAGCAACGACCAGCTGCAGTCTAGGCCCTGTCCACACCCCTTGAGAAATCATTCAGGAATCTGGAGTCCTGGGGGACAGGCCTCCAGACCTCAGAGTGAGAGTGGAGGGGTGTGCTGGGAGCTCAGAATTGCAGGTAGAGAATATATACAGTTTTATACAGTTTTATGCCTGGCAGGAGAACGCTGTGACACCTTAGTAGGGGAGGTAGGTCCAGTTTTTGGAGATTTCTCCCATGGAATTTAGTGAGAGGACCTTTGAACTCTGCTCATTTGTTTATGGGCACTCCGAGCCATTCTGATGTGGGAGGGGACTTCTGTCCACTTTGTGATGGATTTTGTACCTTTTGTTTGTATCCTTGGGGGTCGCAGCTCGCCTCAGTGGGGTTGATGTGCGTTCTTCAACCTACTCTCTCAGTGCAGCTCTCATCCACCAGGTTACTTGCTAAATTTCTATCCTTTAACTCTCCTTCTGAACAGGAGCCTCTGTGGAAAGCTGGCTTGAGTCAGCCATCTTGTCTCCCCAGGCTCTGGTTAATGTTGCTCCTATTGCACCTTGTCTTAGAATTACATTTGCACATTTTATTTTACTTATTTCCATTCCTTTTGCTCTACCCCATATAACTATAAACTTCTGGTAGGCTGGAGCTACATCTTTTCATCCTAGGATTGTTGCCTCTCTGTGCCTCATATAATGTTCAGTATTACCAAGAGTAGGAACGTGGTGAACACTTATTCTTGGAGAATTAATTCATTTTCTTTTTCTCTCAAGACCACCAAACTTTGAACTCTCTATTCATTCTACAATCACTATAGTCCAATTCTCAAACATTGATAATAAGGATAAAATAATAACAGAATGTTGTGATAGATCAATGATATTTCTGCAATATAGAAAGAGATTATAGTGTTCTTTCAGAAGAAAGGTACATGAAGTGCCATTAAAAATTTAAACCATCTTCTGGTTTAAGTAGCTTAGATCCAAAAGACTCATCTGCTGTAGATATGACCCAGACAACACAGTTCAACAGACTGCTATTTGAAATGCTGGTAGTGTTCTATATCTATACTGTCCAATATGGTAACCAGTGGTGTCTGAGTGCTTGAAATGTGCCTACTGCTACTGAGAAACTATATTTTAATTTTACTTTTTTATAGCTCATTTAACTTTAAATAGTCACATGGGTCTAGTGGCTACCAGATTGGACATACCAAGGTAGAAGCTATTTGCTTCTTGGAAGAATATAACTTCTTACCCACCCAGAGTCCCTAGGGAACAGGAATTTTTGGCAAATAACCATAGACAGTCTTAGATTTCTAATTAGATTTTTCATATGCATGCATTAATATTCCTGATTATATCAAAAGTACCTTGAGGACAGAGAATGGTTCCTAGACTGACTACACTAGTAATTGCTTTAGGAAAGAGCATTTACGTGAGGGTGAAGGGTAAAACTTAGCATTTGACTATTGCTTACTATTGAAAAAGAAGTGCCTCTGAAATACCACCATCCTCTGAAAAACAAAATGGGAAGATTTTCTCATCAAATGAAGTAGAAAATGAGTAAACAAACCCTTAGATTAGGAGTTGGTGTTGAAGGTTTCACTGCACATGGCAGATATTTCAATTACTAAATTCAGAATTTTCACATCACTTTATCATGTTATGGAAACATGATGACCTTGTGAGCTGATGACAGTTCACAGCCTATTACACAATACACAGAGCATTAAAGAGGAATTTACACGCAGTTCACACCAACTTCTTGTCCCCACTGTGAAAAAATAAAGATGCAATGTAACAGCTGTTTATAAGAACATGATTACCTCCCAAAAGATAGAAAGTTTCTCAAAGAAGCCAGAGATCCTGCCTTTGCATCAATTTGAACAAAATCCTGTAAGTGGTTTGATGAAGAAAAGTGTTCTATCATTACCAACGTTTACAGACAAGGGAACAAAGGAACAGGACAAGTCAGAAATTAAACAGAATAAACCCCAGTTAACATTTTTAAAGGAATATTTTAGTTTTACTGAAGTCTAAAAAATAGTTTAATGTTGTATAGAGTCAATTAGTGATCTTTTTCATAGATGAATTTGTGGAAACTACTGGCTTGCAAAAACAACTCAGCACTTGGGCTTGGTGTCACCAGAATGCCTCAGCTAAAAATGGGCCTCATTCACTGGAGCAGTTCTCAATTTATGAAAAGGGTAAGGAATGAGGAAAGGAAATAAGCATAAGGAATAGGAATGAGGAATAAGGCATGAAAATAGGGCATATTTCAGTATCACGCTGAAGTAGGGCGGGGGCTGAGTCCGGATCTCCCTAGAATAAGCAAATACTCTGTTTTTAATTCTTATCATCTGGCTATGCTATATTTAAGCCAAATCACTTAATCCAATCATCTGATTCAATTCAAACCATAATCATGCTATATTTAATCCAAAGCCAATCCAAACTCACAGTACAGGCACTATAGCACTTTTATTGATGTAAAATTTACTTATATACATGAAAAGTACAGATCTTGGCTTGGCACCTGTAGCTCAAGTGGCTAAGGTGCCAGCCACATACACCAGGGCTAGTGGGTTTGAATCTTGCCCGAGCCTGACAAACAATAACCACAACCAAAAAATAGCTGGGCATTGTGGCAGATGCCTGTAGTCCCAGTTACTCGGGAGGCTGAGGCAAGAGAATTGCCTAAGCCCGGGAGTTGGAGGTTACTGTGAGCTATGACGCCACGGCACTCTACCCAGGGTGATAGCTTGAGGCTCTGTCTCAAAAAAAAAAAAACAAAAAATGTACAAATCTTCTTAAGTGTCTAATTCAATGAATTATCATTAAAAAATATACCTTATAAATCTACCACCCCAGGAATTTTCCTTGTCTGTTTGTAGTCAAACCTCACCCCCAGGTGCTACTGTTCAGATTTCTATCACCATGATAGATTAGTTTTGTCAGTTCTTGAGTTTCACATAAATGATCTCTATCTCTGGGTTCTTTTGAATAGCACGATGTTTTTGAGACACAGCGATGCTGGTCTGTCTCAGTCATTCATTATTATCATGTGGTACTGTGGTCTGAATAGACAGCAGTGTGCTTTGATTTCCCTGCTGTTTGACATTTGGGTTGCTTCCAGTTTAGGGCTATTACAAATAAATACAATATAATTGTACAAATATTTTACAGATGGAAGTTTTCATTTCTCCTGGGTAAATACCTGGGGTAAGAACTGCTGACTCTAGGCTTAGTAAGAAACTGCTAAACAAATTTCCAAGATGGTTTGTAAGCATCTGCAAGTTCTCCACACTCATGTTCTCCACACTCATGCCAATAGTTGGTGCTATCAGCAGTTGCAGCTATTATAGAGGATGTGAAATGCAAACCATTGTGGTTTCAATGTATATTTTCTTTTCTTTTCTTTCTTTCTTTTTTTTTTGTAGAGACAGAGTCTTACTTTATCACCCTTGGTGGAGTGCCATGGCATCACACAGCTCACAGCAACCTCCCATTCCCGGGCTTAGGCGATTCTCTTGCCTCAGCCTCCTGAGTAGCTGGGACTACAGGTGCCCGCCACAATGCCCAGCTATTTTTTTTGTTGCAGTTTGGCTGGGGCCAGGTTTGAACCCGCCACCCTCGGTATATGGGGCCAGAACCCTACTCACTGAGCCACAGGTGCCGCCCCAATATATATTTTCTTAATCCTAATGATATTAAACACATTTCTACGTTTATTGGAAATTTGTATATTTTCTTTTATGAAATGACTGTTCAAACCTTTTGCTTGCTTATTGTTATCATCTTGTTTGCCTTTTTATTATTAATTGTAGGAGTTATTTCTATAAACAACATGTAAGGTCTTTGTCAGAAATATGATGTACAATAAATCTTGTCTCCCATTGTGTGGTTTGCCTTTTAATTTTCCTGATAATGTCTTTGACAAGCAGAAGTAATTTTTATTTTGATAAATTCTAGTATGTCACGTTTGTCCTTTGCTTAAGGAAACTGTGTTTATACTGGAGATATAGTTTTAATCCTATAAGTTAATTTTGGAATTTTAATGGATTCTCTGATGTATGGACCCAGTCCTCCTAATTTGGCAGGACTTGAACTCCAAACCTTGTCTACTCTGTGGTATATGGCAGCAAAGTTATACCTGACTGTTGGCCTTTTAGCTGTTGCTTTCCAGTGAATTCCTTGGATTCTTCTCCGTGCAAGAACATTTCAGGTTATCCAAGAATTTGAGGACTGTTTGAATGCAGATATTAGGATTCTTACTGTTGTGGCTCTCTTTTCCTCCTGGTCTTCCCTTTTAGTTTTCAGATGTTTTGGCAGCCCTCACTCCATACTGTGACATTGGAAACCAATAAACTACAACTTTTTTCTTGAGTTCTAGCTGCCTTGATCTGTGTATGGATTTAGAAGAGTGCTCAGGGGAAAATCCACATAAGTGTGAATCTTTCTTTGTGCAATTTCATTCTCTCAAGGCTTGTATCTCCTCCAGTCTCTGCCAGCTTTTGTGAGATAGTTTGTTTGGTACAAGATACTCAGCCAATACTGGAATCAGAATGGAACTTTTCTTTAGTACATAGATAATCACATTGTTTTCCTGTAGACTGATAGAAGCAAATGGAAGCCACAGCTTTAGGATTATTTTACCTCCAACTTAACGTGTGCATTTGGATGTGAACATTTACTTTGGATAAAATAATAGGGAGTTACAATGATGATCAAATTATTTTTGTGAGGCTTTATGTAATCATCTAAAAGCTTTTTTCACTTAAAGAAATGCCCATAATTTACTTATAATCTATTTACCCGAAGTATACCTGAAGTGGCTGGTCTAACTCTACATTTTAGGTGAAATACTTTTACCCCTCCTTATGCTTAGAAGTGCCCATTAATAAGAGTGCTTTAAAATTTTCTGTTCTTCAGATCTGCTTCTGTTGAGTTCTCTAGTGGAAAAGATGCCGAATCATTAAACAGAGTGCTGCAGATGACTCATATTCTGTTCCATTCACTAGCATTTGTTGGGCATAGATTGTATACCAGCACTCTATCAGGTGTTAGAACAGGAGTGAAAGGAGACAGCATCACTCCCTAAAAAATCCTGGCATTGAGCTGGAAGTAAAATTTTGCAGCAATGTTTAATTCAGTATATGATTTTTATATTCTAGACTATACATGTAATTACTAAGAAATTTAAAATGAAAATTATTATATGTATGTAGAGTTATTTTATGATGGATTACAGTATATTTTGTTCTCTGCCTTGAAGGAATTACAAATAAAAAATATAGAGTATACTCATTATGAAGCCACATTTTATCCAATTCTTGCTGCATTTTCTGCTCTGCATGAACACACACATACACACAGACACACACACAAGTCTGCATTATCGTGGTTGAATAAGACAGAGAAATAGAAAGCTATGAAAATAAGGTAAAGAAGGGCAAAACATAGATTTAGTTTGTCTTTAGAGGTGCATATTACCCTGCCTTCGAGGAGAATGCATTTTGGTAGAAGCAAAAATCTGTAATTATAAAACACATTAAAATGCAAGTATAAACATTAAAATTGCACCCATAGGAGAAAACTGTTTAAAACCAGGGTAGATCCTAGAAAATAAGCCAGATTAATCAGAATAAATTTGGTGGAAAAGAAACAAAAAAAGGAACAACTTAAAAGAGGGAAAAGTTGTTATTTATTGCTTTGTCAGTAAGAAACCAATTATAAACCTCAAAAATTCACCTGTCCTTAGAAGAGGAAAATGAACAGTAAAAGAGAGTGAGTGGGGACGGGAAGATAAAAAGGAAAGGGTGAGAGAGATGAAGACTGGAAAGAAACAGTAAGACACAAGAGAAGGGAGGACAACTGGAAGGGACTGAGGAATTTCACAAAGTTGCGGCATAACCTCTGTGGAATGGAAGCCGTAACAACAGACAACACATTGTTTGGTATCTAAGAACACGGGAGTCTGGAGTCAGACTGCCTGGGCATGAAATATGAAAACCGACATTCCTCTTATTAGACTACAGTAACTAGAATAAGCTTAGGTTTCCACTGAGTTGAAGATAATTCCTAATTTGTCCTGCAGGTTGTACAAGAGAATATCCGGAGCGTGTAATAGTCCATTGCCAGTTCACAGCAAACTGCCACTGTTTTTTCAGTCTTGTTTATGGATATTACTAAGGACTAAGACCCATTAAAATGGGGCTCACTAATAGAAAACTTGCAGCCAACAGTTTATATTTGAATCCAGAAGCATCTCCGGTTATAGTGAAAGTAGCAAAAAACAAAAAAATGAAATTCAATCAATGGAAGGCGAGGGGAGAAACACAGCTGGGGAACAGAAAAGAGCAAAAAACTGGAACCTGGAGCCTGGATCGCGCTGTAAAATCAATACCTGTGCAAGGATTTGCAGTGAGGCAGAAAGAAATATTTGGATTCAAAGGAAGTGGAAAGAAGCAGCTGAACTTGGCGAGCTAATAAATTTGGGAGGCAAAAGAGAATAAGCAATGAAGAATGTCTTGGGATTTCTGGGTTGTGTGATAGGGAGATTCGCGGGAGTGACTGCTCTGATAAGGATGAGGACCAATCGGGAAGGTTGCGAAGAAATGACAGGAAGTTCCCTCCAAGGAAAGAGAAATCACAAACGAGCAAGGGAGCATTCAAAGTCATTCTGTTGGTGAGTCAGGCAAAACGATCTTAGACAGAAGCTTAAAATATGTTGACTCTTAATGCATCTTCAGAGAAGCCAGTGAGTTTCTCACTTTCTGTTTCCCTATCAGCTAGGTCGTAAAACATTCACCGTGATGTTTTGGAGCTGTGGATTTTCAGGAAGGAAAACAGCTTATCAAAATACATAAAATCATTGCAATTAAATAAGAAAAAGTTCAATTAAGTAGATTAATATTCAATTTATTATAAAAAATAGCTGACTTTTGGAGGTCTTATATGTCTATTTTTTACTTTTGTTGTTTGTTTTGTTAAATAAAACTGATAATCCAATGTTTCTGTAAACAAAACAAACATGTCTCTTTGAAACATATTTTCAGTTTAGACTTCTGCTCTAAAATGTGGTTATTTTGGCATAACGACACATCTGTTCACTGTCTACTGATAAATTTCTTTCACAATTTTCTTCATACCTATGAGCAAAGTATCTCTTATCAAATCATATACTTGGACACTGAACCCAAATGCCAGGTATCAAACCCAAACATATTCAGTACTGAGACAGATGTAATATTTTAAAATTAAATACAACAGCAATGCCTCAGATCAACGTGAAATCAATGATGTTGTGTGTAGAAAAGCCTCATCGATGTCCATGTAATAGAATAAATCTGATTCATTGCAAACTAATATCCAAGAATGAGACAGTACGATCACTTTTTCACCAGTAATAGCTAACTGATACATCAAATTAGACATATGAAACAAAACAATGAACAGCTCTTAATACAACAAAACAATTACTTGTATGTGGAAAAAGTCTTAATCTGATCATTTAGACCTTCTTCAGGAGCCTTTATGCAAAAATAATTTATTTTATATTAAATATATACTATTGCAACATTTCTAGAAACTATACAGATTTGCTAAGGCTCATTTATATCCAAATGGCTCAATACTAAACTAGATAAATGAACACAAGGTCAAAGATAGAGAGAAGGGGATCGGCTATTGAGATAGAAATCATTTCAGCCCTGTCACACAATTGTAGAATAAATGTAAATAGTTTTTAACTACTTGGGACTTGAGTTTTCTCAGCAGTAAAATGAGCATCCTAATGCCTTCTTTGCAGAGTTTTGAACAGTAGAGATAAGGCAAGAAAAATTAATATTTAGCACAATTTCTGCCACATACTAGGTGATCGATAAATGGTAGGTATAAGTTGTTAGTATCACATTTGTATAGCAAATAATAATCTCCATATTTTATTTGCATTCTGTAGGCTATTAATGTGGAAATGCAAGTGACATGATAACAAGGGAATTTGAGAATACCAGAAGAATATTTTCATTGATATTAATTACCAGGAAGAATTGAGGCAAATTAGCTGCACAAAATTCTAGGGCTGTGAAAAGCCTATAAGTCAAAAGAAATCAAGGGTATTTTAATAGCTCTGAAAAGAGTAATAACAGTTGAGGAATAATAACAACACAAACATTTTGATTGTGTTCTTACTGCATTGTCTGCCCTATGTCAAATGCTTTCCATGTAGTGTCTCATTAATGTTTACAATAATGTTACAAGTAGGTATTATTCTTATCCTTGTTTTACATATGTTGGAACTACATGAAGATTTGACAGGCTCAATAATTTGTCCAAGTTCATGTGATAAGTAAATAGCAGTGTTGGGTCTTGCTGCTGCTGCTTCTTCTTCTTCTTTTTTTTTTTTTTTTTTTTTTTTGAGACAGTTTCATTACGTCACCCTAGGTAGAGTGCTGTGGCATCATAGTTCACAGCAACCTCAAACTCTTGGGCTCAAGAGATCCTCTATCCTTAGTCTCCTGAGTAGCTGGGACTACAGGTACCTGCCACAACATCTGGCTAATTTTAGAAGTGACAAGTCTCACTCTTGCTCAGGCTGGTTTCGAACTTCTATGCTCAAACAATCTACCCACCTTGGCCTCGCAAAGTGCTGTGATTATAGGTGTGTGCCACCATGCCTGGCCTGGGTTTTGCTTTTAAGTCACAGATAATAGAACTTCATCCAGGTGTGGAAAAAATTATGTAGTAAGTGAAAAGAAAGTGCTCTCTCTCTCTCTCTTGATATATATATATATATATATATATATATATATATATATATATATATAATGAAAAATTCAATGTTAATAAAATATGTAATTAAATCTCAATATTTAGTGACCCACAATCAGAGTTCATAAGAGAAACCATAACAGAATACTATAGAGTCCCATGGTGATTTGTATTATAAGGAGGTGGGGGGGGGGCATCCACTATAGGTTGGGATGCTCCCGGGAGGCTTCCTAAGAGATGAAAGCCAAGTTGGACCCTAATGTTAGGGGTCCAGACATCAGAGATTACCATTGTGAGAAGAGAGTAGGCAGCATGTCCGAAAAAGCAAAGACAGTGGGGTTATGAACATCACTGAATTCTAGGCTGGAAAGCTGGGGCTTCATCCCGTGAATAACTTATATGATAAACCAGCTTACGAGTTCATGCCCTTCTACATGGGTCGGGCAGAACCCAGATCTTACTGGTTGTTGTTGAGTTAGAAAGAAGCTCTAGTGCTATCAAATTTTCTGATTTGTTCAGAGAAGTTAAAAATCCACATTTGTTCAGAAAAGTCAAAAATCTAAATCCAATCTTGTTTATTGTCAGGAAATGCAGATCTTTTTAAACACTGCTCAGTCCTTGGGCTTCCTCGGAACAGTGTTCAGAGACCTCAGGCTTGCTTTGTCCACCTGCTATAAGCAATTATGAAAGTGGCTCTGCAGCCTTTAAAGGAAATTGCTCACTGATTTTAGTGGAGATGCTGGATGGATGTGTATTAGAATGAAAGCATTAGTTGATGGCAACAGAAGAAAATGGACAATTACTCTGGGATTTGATGCATTTTCTGTTTGCCTTTTCCTTTGAATAGAAATCGCAAAGCACAAGGATGCAAAAAACAAGTATTTCTTATTGTCAGAGAAACACCAGTGATTGACTCTGTTAGCAGTGGCCAATACGATATCAATAGCTTTGCTGCCTAATCTTTTGTGGTTAATGTTCATGAATGAAGAAGGAGATGTTTGTATCATGATGAATATCCATAAAAAACTTGTCATTCCAATTATAAAATAAAATCATTTCTTTCATAAATGTTCTTTGGTTTATTTATTGTAAAACAGTGTCTCTCTCTTCCTTTCCCCTTTCTCTCTCTTCTTTTTATATTCTTCAGGCAATAGTTTCTATTTGGGAAAAAAAATCACTCCTTAGCATTTAACATATAATTCTACAAGTCCTTGATCACGTTTGATCATGTTTTTTATTTGTTCACACTTTTCATGAAGGTAGTTTCATACTATATTAAGTGTTAATGTTTTCATTTCAAAATTGAAAGACTACTGAATTGTTTTGAGCCTAACCATAAAGTAATAGCAAAAATTAAATTAGGATTATTATTTTTGGATCTGGGCCCTAGGTTTATCTAGTTTTGCTGTAGGAATAATTATCCAATAACCACTTTTAATAACATGCAAAATGTGTCTTAATAAAATTCTTTTCAAGAAATCCATATCTACTTCTTGGCAATTCCTCTTTCTTTTGGAAGCTTGGTTGTCATTAATTTAACGGATGTTAATAAACTCATGGGTTGATGTAAAATTACCAAGGGAGGATGCAAAAGTGAAAATAAAGGGCTTACCATAGACTCCTAGCACACATGAACAATTTAAGCAAAAAAACATTTTATTTATTTATTCAGTAACTAAAGGTGGATCTTCCCTTTTATTACATTCATTTGAGGAAGAACTCAACGCTAGAAAATAATATTTAGGTTGTTTCAAATGTTTTGTCTGTTTTAATGTCATGTGTTTTTGTAGCTCCATATCTCAATAAATATTTATTCTACTGTATTGTGGTGTATACTAATCAATGGAGAATTTTGTACTCTATACATTGATGCTGTTCATTTTTTTTCTATTTTTAATTTTTTTAATTCTTTTCAGTCTATTACTATATGATGTCATTAAGTGATTTTCGGCCAATTTTTCTCTACGAATTCAAATTGAACCAAACCGCTGCTGAAACAGCCCGAAAAATTAACCAGGCATTTGGCAATGATAGTGTTAATGAACGCACTGTTTGACATTGGTTTGCGAAATTTTGTTCCGGAAATTTTAGCCTCGAAGATGAGCCCCGAAGTGGTCAATCTAGAGTAAATCCAGGACAAGGATTTGAGGACCCTGGTGGAGACTGACCCATCACAAATGATGCGTGGGATGGCGGAAGAATTGGGTGTCAGCTCCCATGTGGTTTTTGATGGTTTAAAATGCATTGGAAAGGTCAAAAAGCTCTAAAAGTGGGTGCCCCACGATTTAAACGATCGGCAGAAATTGTCACGTTTCGTGGTTTGTTCTTCATTGCTTTTGTGCAACCAAAACGATCCTTTTTTGGATTGGATCGTCACGTGTGATGAAAAGTGGATTCTCTATGACAATAGGAAATGATCAGGACAATGGTTGGACACCGATGAGCCACCCAGGTACTTCCCGAAGGCGAAACCCCACCAAAAAAAGATCATGGTTACTGTATGGTGGTTAGCGGCTGGTGTGATTCACTATAACTTTCTGCAACCAGGCCAAACCATCACAGCAGAGTCCTATTGTGAGGAAATCCATGAAATGTACTGAAATTTCACGTCAGCAGCAGCCAGCACTAGTCAACAGAAGAGTTCCAATCCTGCTCCACGACAATGCCCGGCACACGTCTCACAAATCACTGTCCGAAAATTAAAGGAATTGAGCCTCGAAGTTCTGCCCCACCTACCATACTTCCCAGACCTCTCACCAACCGACTACCATCTTTTCAAGCACTTCAATAACTTTCTCACCGGTAGAACTTTTGCCAATCAGGACCTAGCAAAAACAGCCTTCATTGACTTCATCTAATCCCGAGCACCCAATTTTTATGCCGACGAAATTAATCAACTTGTGTTACATTGGCAAAAGTGTACTGATTCAAATGACACTTATTTTGATTAAATTGAATAAATATTCACTGAGAAATTAAGTTTAAAGTAGACTCATAAAAATGGACAAAACTTTTGAAATAACCTAATAGTATCATTACTCTGAAAAGCACTTTGGTAATTTCTTATGAAACTAAACATGCAAGTGCCATACAACCAAACAATTGAACTCTTGGAAATTTAACCCATAGAAATGAAAACTTATGTTTACCCAGAAAACTGTCTGGATGTACAATATGTGCAATAACTCAGATGAAATTCTGAAAATTGTGCTAAGGGAAAAAAATGAAAAAAACAAAAGTTTGTATACTGTATTGTTCAATTTATGTAACATTCTTGAAATGACAAAATTATAGAAGTATAGTGATAACTGGTTGCCTGAGATTAAGAAGAGATAGTGTGAGATCAAAATGAATGTGGCTTTGAAAGGGCAACACAAATGTCTATAGTGATGAAAATCTTCTGTATCTGACTTTATCAATGCCAATATCCTGGTTGTCTTATTGTACTATAGTTTTACAAGTTGTTATCATTAGAGGAAATTAGGTGAAGAGTACATAGCATTTCTCTTTATTATTTCTTACAACTGAATGTGAATTTGCAATTATCTCAACATAAAACTTTAATTAAAAATTTAGTGAAAAAATAGAGAATATATTCTAATATAGAAAGAAGTTCATAGTATATTGTTAAATAAAAATAGCAGGTGGTAAAACAATATGTATGAAATAATCTTATTTTGAAGTATATATAAACATATAAAAAAAGCATAAAATTTCATAAACAAATGTTAAGAGTGGGTAAGACCATGGATTTTTTTAGTTATTTTATTTTTACCTAGTGATATTTTGTAATTTTATATAACCTCAATAAAATGAAGTCACTTTAAAAAATAGCAATTTATTTTTATTTACACTGAAGTGTTATTGACTTCTCAGATTTACTTTCCTTCAAACTGTTGGAATTTCAGTCACCATAAGAATAGGTATACTATTTATGACATAAATCTTAAGTTTTTTTAGATATAAAAAGCCCACCTTTTGAAAATTGACATAGGACAATTAAGCCTATCATGCACAAAATAAAAGCAAGACTAACATATATTTTGAAAAATTATAATTGTTTGCTATTTAAGCAACATCTTATACATAGAAATTGCATAATTCCTTAAAAAAGGAAAATGGACTTTAAAAGTATTATTATTATTATTGGTAAAAAAGTGTTTTAAATGACTTTTTTTTTTTTTTTAAACTAAGTCTCACTATGTTGCCCTCTATAGAGTGCCACAGTGTCATAGCTCACACCAACCTCAAACTCATAGGCTCAAGTGATTCTCTGGTCTGTGCCTCCCAAGTAGCTGAGACTACAGATCCCCATCACAGCACCTAGCTATTTTTAGAGATGGAGTCTCACTCTTTTTTAGGCTAGTCTTGAACTCCTGAGTTCAAGCAATCTGCCCATCTCAGCCTCCCAAATAGCTAGGATTACAGGCTTGAGCCACTGAGCCCAGCCTAAATGACATATTTAAAATTAATAAGTTCCAGCATATTTATTTATGTAGAGTACATTTTTAATTATAAATTAATGAGTATTACTTGAAAGCTAAGATAATGTCCAATGAAAAATCATTTTCAACTGTATATACAGCTAACATAAAGTAGTTATGCTTATAACTGCATTACTGAATATTTTCGTTTAAATAAAATAATCTTTACTTGATTAACTTCTATTCTTTTCAATTTGTGTTTACAGATTTAAAACTTCTAGATGATCAGTAATTATAGATAATCTTTTCAATATTTCATAAGCAGCTGTATATAAAACATAAGATTACATTTTAAAGGAATTGGTTATAGAAACATGAACTGCAATGAGAATTTAAATAATCAGTATCACAGAGGTAAGATACAGCATTAATTTTCTAAAGAAAATAAATTATACAAATTAAAGTTAATGACTATTTTTTGTTATGGACCAAAGTAACTTTCTAATAAAAATGTAATTTACACTTGAAGAAAGTGTGATTAATCAATTAAAATTATTGGGCAAAGCTTTTTTACCTCAATCTGTGTAAAGCAATCATTAAAAGCAGCATTTTAATGAATATTTCATGATTAAAAAGATAAAAATATAGATGCTCTGGATATACATATAGAAAAGGGGATAAAAGGGAGGAAAATAGCTATAAATAAAAGAGAAGTCAAGAAGGGCTCATTTATTGCCTAATTTTCCTCAGAGCTGATTACTGAACTGACAAATTTAGAGTCAATATTACACATTTGGCAGAAAACTATGCCTCCAAGAAGACATAAACAGGATTAACCTTCTTTCTTTAAAAAGACCTTCTGACTCTCTTGTGAATACCTGCAATTTGCAACAAGACTGCCTGAGGCATTCTTCAAAATCTAAAAGGCAAAAACTATTATGCAACATGGAGTACTCATTTATATAGAATGCTATCAGCACTTCCTGCTTAAAACAGGAAGGAAGAGAAGGAGTGACAGTTAAAAACCCAAAATGAGTAAAATGAGGAGGGCCTTTTATCTTAGGAACAAAAAGATTCTTTCTTACAGATATTGTTTGCTCATAACTGCAGCTTGTTCAATTGTTATTCAAATTACATTCAACTCAAAATAGCCTGGAGATTGAACAGTTATCAAATTCAAGAATGTGCTTCATTTAGAAATCAAAGTGCCCATTAGAACCATTTTAGGAGAGAGCATATACCACTAATATCTTGGTGCAAAAGAGAAAGTTCAACCTTATCTAACAAGAGTATTCTATAACCAATACTAAACTGATAAAAATAATAATCTCAGATATTTATAATGTATTCTCATTTTCAAACTTCTTTTACAGACTTCATTTGATCAATATTGAGAATTTTTTTTTTTTTTATACTTACAAAGGTAGTTTTATTATAAAGGATACAACTAAGGACATCCAAGTGAAAAATGCATAGGATAAGGTCCAGGAGGAAGAGACACCAAGCTTTCATGCCCTCTTCTCACAGAGGCTGTATACATCACATTCCCTACACGAACCAGAAAGCTCCACCAGGAATGACCCATTCAAAAAAAAAAAAAAAAGTTCAGGCACTATGTTGTGAGATGTTACAAAAGTAATTCATTTGAGTACCTGAACACCAGATAAACATTCAGTACTCATCCTTTTAAGTGCATTTCCTCCTTTCCTGATTTATCTAGTTTCTATAAAGGAAAAAGTTCAACTAACCATTAACCACATATTTGCCCCCCGACACACACAATTTGGCCTGCAATTTTGCTGTATGGATGGGAAATAAATTGTTAGATACAAATTCATGGAGCCAAAGGCAATCCATGAACTTCAAAAATTAATTTGAAGTTGAAACCCAGAAGCATTCCCCAAATCAGAAATGATGAAACTAAACAAGTTTAGCTCTTGTTCCATAACGATATCTATTTTACTTTTAGGGAGGGATCTAGCTTAATCCCATGAGACACATCCACTCTTTTGTGTTCTCTGTATTCCAGTAATAAACTTCATTTTTATTAGTTTGTTTTAGTCAAAGTCAAAGCATTAACCAGCCAATATAGACTCTAATTGGCCAGGGGTAAAGGGCTCTGGACAGAACAATGAAGCACATATTTATTAGGAAATAATAAGTATCAAGAAAAGCATTTCTGATAATCTGTAAGCAAAGACAAAAGGAAAATCACCCAGAAGTGTAAAATAAAAAAGCTGTGGAAATAGCATTGCTCCCCCAAAATAAAAATTCAGTTTTTTATTCAAATTTGTTCCCATTATTGTCTGAGGGCTCATTTGTACAAACCACAAAATTAGCAGAGTTAAGAGATGGGAAAGTGTCTTTGTGTGTGTGTTTGACAGGGTCTCACTCTGCTGCACTGAGGGTCATTGTGTCATCATAGCTCAAAGCAGCATTAAAATCTTACCTCTGCATGTGCCTGCCACAACAATCAGCTAGTTTTGTTTGTTTGTTTTTCTATTTTTAGTAGAGGCAGGGTCTCACTTGTTGCTTGTTCAAGGCTGATCTTTAACTCCTGAGCTCAAGCAATCCACCCACCTGAGCCTCCCAAACTGTTGAAATCACAGGCAAGAGCCATTGCGCCTGCCTGAGAGAAGGAAAAGTTCTTAATGCTCCAAATCAGTAGTCATGTTCTGAAACAGTGTCTAAAATTTAGGCTGGTAACTTCAAAATATAAATAACACTGAGAGAGCAGAAACCATAGTGTGGATATACACATAAAGCTAAATTTATTGAGAATAGAATTTGTACCAGGCACTATTACATTTAAGATTCATAAAAATCCCATAAAATAGTGCAATTATTGGCTCCACTTTATAGACCAGGAATCTGAAGAAGGAATCCAAGAAGTCAGATAACTTCTCCAAGATCGCAATTAGTAAAAAGTGCAACAAAGCTTCCACCTAGATGTCTCTACTTCCATAGTTTAAGCTATAAACCGCTAGGGCATAAGACCTCTCAGAATGTAGTTTCTTCTGCTACTCTCCCTCTACCCTCTCTAGAGGAAGGAATGCTGAAAAGACAAAAAAAAAAAAAATTAATTGAAAGCAGACTTAGTATCCTTCACTATGTTCAAAAATGATAGAAAATATGATGGTATATATTTAGTGAAAATGAATGTAGAGAAAAGAAAAGATAAAAAAGTGAAGAAAGGAGATGAGGAATCTGCTGTCAATTATAGCAAATGTGGAACAAACTGATGCAGCTTTACAAAGCAAATACCCATTTGTGGATGGCCGTAACACCTCCCTTTCAATCAGAAACAGAGAAACAGCTAAAGAAGGAAACTAGTAGGGAAGCACATAGAAGAACCACAGGGTGCACCCTCCCTGCCATAGCTATAGTGAAGACATCTTGGAGCTCAAAGTTCTAGTCACTTTCTCTATTCTCCATTACCTAAGAATGAATTATCCTTCCACAATAACTCGAAATCCTTATCACATTTCAGACTGGGGATCCAAATTCAGTTGTTGAAACACTAGGTAGAATATCAGTTTAATTAGTTAAAACTCCCCAGGAGAGAGATTGGAAAGTCTGGTCTTGAATATGAATGTTATCTTTCCCTTTAATCTGGTTGGATGGCCTTTTCTTCAAACTATCGCCATCACCATCATCACTAAAGATTCTGTGAAAGGAGAAAAAGATTCCAGGAGCCTTAAAACCTTGAGCCCAGGTTGGCTGTGAGGTAATTCCATACATTAAATTTGCAAAGTTTGAGTAAATGACTTTGTTCCTGTATCAGCTAGGAGGCCAGGAGGCTATTTATGGGCCCACATTTTATGACCACATCAAACTAGTTATTAATTATGGCATCATGTTTACAGAGTATTGAAATCACTTCATTTCTGCCCACCTCCATATAGAATCTTCTTAATATAACAACATAATGATGCAATCAACTCATTTTGGTCTTATCCATTTGCTTTGCAACATCAAGGTGCCATCCCAGGCTCAAATTAGCGCATACCAAACTGCTGTGTCCCTATTCTCCAGAAGTCAGCCTAAGCTCTGTACAGCTCCAATACTTCAGAGCCTAGACAAAAGCCAGGAACCAGGCAAGGTTGCCCATTGTCTCCATTGCTGTTTAACATTGTAATGGAAGTTTTAGCCATTGCAATTAGGGAAGAAAAAGCAATCAAGGGTATCCGCATAGGGTCAGAAGAGATCAAACTTTCACTCTTTGCAGATTACATGATCGTATATCTGGAAAACACTAGGAATTCTACTACAAAACTTTTAGAAGTGATCAAGGAATACAGGAATGTCTCAGGCTACAAAATCAACACCCATAAATCTGTAGCCTTTATATATACCAACAATAACCAAGCTGAACAAACAGTCAAGGACTCTATTCCTTTCACAGTAGTGCCAAAGAAGATGAAATATTCGGGAGTATACCTAACAAAGGACGTGAAAGATCTCTACAAAGAGAACTATGAAACTCTAAGAAAAGAAATAGCCAAAGATGTTAACAGATGGAAAAACATATCATGCTCATGGCTGGGAAGAATCAACATCGTTAAAATGTCCATACTGCCCAGAGCAATATATCATTTTATTGCAATTCCTATTAAAGCTCCATTGTCATACTTTAAAGATGTTGAAAAGATAATACTTCGTCTTATATGGAATCAGAAAAAACCTCGAATAGCCAAAACATTTCTCAGCAATAAAAACAAAGCAGGAGGAATCATGCTACCAGACCTGAGACTGTACTATAAATCAATAGTGATCAAAACAGCATGGTATTGGCACAAAAGCAGAGAAACAGATGTCTGGAACAGAATAGAGAACCAAGAGATGGATCCAGCTACTTACCATTATTTGATCTTTGACAAGCCAATTAAAAACATTCAGTGGGGAAA
>CAUYPK010018932.1:0-66847 GCA_963574355.1 Loris lydekkerianus
AAAAAAAATATAAAAAAAAATAATGTAAATGTTTACCAATGTGTGTAAAATCATGGTATTAAAATTTATTTTTTTTTTTTTTTTTTTTTTTTTTTTTTTTTTTTTAGTTTTATTCTACTAGCTATTGGTCCTAGCAGTTACATTAGAAAAAAGGTTGTATAGAAAAGATGTACCGATTACAAAAGAAATCTAAATCTGACTCAAATGTAGTGTAACAAGTAAAGGACCTAAAATGCCTCTCATTTGCTACAGAACAACATTCAAGGCAGGAGTTCTAGTGTTTGACAGATAACAAATAACAGATAAACTCAGAACCAGATGGGAACATTTCTGAACTTATATAAAAGCTGGCTCCAAGGAAGGAGGCTTTTTAATAGCCAAGATATATCAGCTGTTTTTGACACTCAAGGCAGGTGTGCCTTAATGTCAAAGAGAGAGAATTTTTTAATTTTAAACATTTTCATATGCTATGAATATCCCTAACTACAGAAATCCCATAAGAGGAAAACATAAAATACACACTCAGAAATAAATTACAACACAGTAAATTTGAGCACAATTAAATTACGTGAGAATAATTGGTTTTTATCCATTTGGGTACCTAGCAGGTATAGAGTGCCAAAAGTTAACAGAAGCTACAGTTAGAATTTGGATGACATCTTTCAGATGAAAAGTTTTAGCCAAAGGGGGTTTTAGCCTTTTTTGTATTTTGTATTTTGTATTCAAAATACAAAAAACTTTGTATTTTGAAATTTTTGTTTGTGACCAGCCCCATTCACTTCCCACTTCTGTTTCTGCCCCAGTTCTATTATGTGTCAGTAAGTTGAATAAATTGTCAGATAGTTGATGATGGAAGACTAGGTTCTTTGCCAATTAAACAGGATGTTGGAGAGGTCATCATCCTGTTGGATGGATCCTGATGGATGGATCCTGATGGATGCTCTACATCAGGGGTCCTCAAACTGCAGTCTGCGGGCCACATGAGGCGCTATGATTGTATTTGTTCCTGTTTGGTTTTTTTACTTCAAAATAAGATATGTGCAGTGTGCATAGGAATTTGTTCATAGTTGTTTTTTTTTTAACTTAGTCCGGCCCTCCAAAGGTCTGAGGGACAGTGAACTGGCCCCCTGTTTAAAAAGTTTGAGGACACCTGCTCTACATGGTCACTCGTGATAAAGATGGCTCCTCATAGCTGCTGGTTTTCTTGGAGAGGATTCTCTTGGTTAGGGAAACCACTTATACTAGGCTCTTAGCACTTGAAGAGGAGGTGAAGGTGGGCACAAGAGCATTTCAAGACCTCTTCCCTTCATGTATTTTTCATGTATTTTTCACAGATCCCCTGTTTAGGATCTTAATAAAACTCATCAGAATCAGTTATAAGAATGTGATAAGATATTTTTCAGTTCTAGAGAGAAGTATTTCTGGGTGGTTTCTCATGGTTATAGAATATTCCATAATAATTTATATATCAATAGGACTTAATAATCTTTAAACTAATAAAAAAATTAAATGTTATCACATTGATTTTTAAAACTGTATTACCTTGTGTTGTTTTTTTATGTTAGATATATCTTTTTTGTGATTTTTTTAAGGCATCAGTCAGCTGGGTTTTAGGTGTGTGTTCAGTATCCTAAGTGTTTAGTTTATAGATCATGAAAAGCATAGTGTCCAATTCCTTTGTCTGTGCTCTTTCTTCTTTTAAATCAGTGGTTCTCAACCTTCCTAATGCCGCGACCCTTTAAAACAGTTCCTCATGTTGTGGTGACTCTCAACCATAAAATTCTTTTTGTTGCTACTTCATAACTGTAATTTTGCTACTGTTATGAATCGTAATGTAAATATCTGATATGCAGGAGACCCTCAAAGGGGTCGCAACCCACAGGTTGAGAACTGCTGTTTTAAATGATGTGGCTGCAGCCTGAAATGGACCTTTCCTTCTGTAAGAAACAAGCTTGGGCCGCAGCATGCTGGATGTTTTACAAGAATCTGTGACCCTTGCTGTGGGTCTGCCCCAGGTTATAGACAGTCCACAACACAGCGTGGAGTTGAGTCACCCCTTCCGCCTGGAAGGTTTGTTTCTGTCTGAAGTACCAACCACATCCTGAGTATCATTCGGGGTCCTGGGTAATGGCCCAGCATCAGATCCATCTTGATAATGCTTCCCATTCTGCCCCCAAGCCTTCCTGTCTGTCTCTGTTTTGTAGGTGAGAGAATGCCTGCTAATGGGCAGAGGCAAGGTCCCGATTTTTCTCACTGTTAGTCTTGTATTCTTCCCATTTTGCTCAAACCTGTCACGTGGCAGATGTGGGGTTTTTTGTTTTGTTTTGAACAACATAGCTGTAAAAACAGCAGCATCACCACTGCCTCCACGACCACCATCCCAAACCTATCTCTGGTGTGGTATTGTTGGGGTCTGCCTTGAGAATTAGCCACAAAATCCAGTGTAGTTTCTAGTCCATCTGTTTTTATATCCACCGTGAAATTTCATTGTTCTAATAATGATTTATTCAGCATGGAAATATCTTATTCTTTTAGCCATCTTAAAGAAATTTCTAACTTCCAAATGAACGGTTACTCAGGAAAGAACATTTGTCTACTTGTCACTTATTTTCTGGTTTAATTATACCTTCTCCTTAAGCCCCTTGCCTTCTTCTTTAGAAACTGCCCAGACTATTCTAATCTGCAATGACGTCTTCATTAGCAGACGTTATACTATTTTGGTAAAGGGTCTGACAGTAAATATTTAAAAACTTGTAAGCCATAGGATCTGTGTCTGCCATTGTAATGTAAGAGGAGCAACAGGCAGAATATACAATTGGATGGGTGTGGCTGTGTTCCAAGAAAACTTTATTTGCAAACTAAGCAGTGGCCTGAATTTACCTCTGGTAGTAGTTTGCTGACTCCTGCTTGAGACTAAAAATAATTATTCTGGGTTCTTATATTGTCTGTTTTAAAAAAACGTGGTCTCTTGAACATTGTTAATTACATTTTAATTTGTACATAAAGACTTTATTATGCACAAATACTCTTCTAAGTATTTGCTATTTATTTTTACATTAGTTCAAATTCTTTGTTCTGTCATCCCTAAACCTGACCTCAGTTATCAGTATCAGGGTTTGAAATGTGCTGTGATTGAACCAGAGGAGTGGTTGAGCTAGAGGCAAGATGTTCTTTCCTAAGAAACCTCTCATCATGGGGATGAAAATTTTTTGGAGATCAAGATGCTTGCGTCAAAGGTTGTAGAAATCAAGATATTGGGGTCAGATGGGCCTTCTGGATTTTGAGTGTAGCCTTTGGACTGAATTCAAACTTCACAGAACAAATCTCTTTATTGACATGATTTATTCTATAAAATTTGGATTCAGTCAAGAGCCTGCAGTTGGAGATCTGGAGGGCCACATGTAGCCTTGAGGCTGCAGGTTCCTCACCCCTTTCTGAAAGACATATCTATGGTAATTTTATTGAGTGATTGATTATATTACTATTATATTACTTTTGTGTCCTGGCTATTCTTGCATGTCTTACAAAAGTTAAGAAAATCATATGGGACAAACTTGTCTTTAAAATAGATACCACATGAGTGGTAACATGAATTTCTATAGTCCATCATAAACAAGTAAACTTCTAAATCTGTGTTTATCAGTGGATGAGGAAGACCATTGCTGGGTAAGGAAGAAATCAATTAATCTCCTATATTTCCTCAAGTGAGGGCATTTCGTGAAAGAATGAAAAACTGGCAGACGGCTGCTGGGAACTGAGTTCTGAATTCTTTAAGTCCTTCACATTACTATTCTCCCCTCATTGATCTTTGCCGTGTATGTGGTTTTTAATTGGTGTGTATGTGCATCTAAAAGGGAAAGGCTTTGGGTTGTCTATGGATATGGCCTAGATTCATCAAGGGATCTGCAAGGTGCTTTGTGAAGAGTGGTGAACAAAGGTTAATTCATATCATCAGCATGTTTTCCTTGGATCAGAATGAGACTTACAGAAACTAAGAAGAATCCTCATTCTTGGCACCAGGACTGATTGACAGCGGAAGAGGTGGGGAAAGACTTAAAAAGATTAGCCAATGTGATGCTCTCATTTACCTCACAAATAGATACAATTATCATTTGTCAATTAAAAATATAATAAAACTTAAAAGGATTAGCCACATGTATTCACAATGCCTGGTTGGTGACTGATGACAACCTGGCAGTTCTCAGGCCTCTCTATAGCACTTAATGTTTTCTGAGTGGTTTGCAATCAGATTTATTAGTCACCCTTCACAGCCGCCACATGAAGCTAATTGATGGGGCTTTCAATTTTAGAGTTGAGGACGAGCTCCTTGCTGTGGGTCAGGCAGTGAGTGGCTTGTGGAGCTCATTAGTCTCTGGGTCATTTCTCTCTGAGTTAGCAAAATACTTTTCTCTTTTTTTCTTTTAAACCATCTCTAGTCAGTCTTGGGATACTCAACCACTGATTAACTTGATAGTTTTCCAAGGTTAATACTGTTGCAAAAAATACTAATTTTAAAACATTTGTTTTTAAAACATACTTTTCCTAAAGCTTTACAATGTTGCTTTTTAGAACTTTTCAGTCATGTTTATAGACAGTCTTGGCTGTTCATGTTAAGGGTTACTTTTTGTTGCTTGGGTGATACCTTTAGAACTTTGTTTTCTTCCTTTCAAATTTTTTTACCTAGAGACTTTAGGAAAAATAAAATATGTTGGGGGGGGGGCAGCTGTGGCTTATGACAATAGCTGTGGTCAAAGTTTACGTAGAGGATGAAGTGAAACCACTTTTCATTCCAGTTACTTATGCCTTCTTTTATCCCCAAAAGCTCAGTTGACCAAGGCAGTGACCTTGCTTTTCAAAATGAGAAATGTTGAAGTTTAATGTTGAGTTAGCATAGGGCTATTCGTTCAACAGTAGGTGGTTAGTGGACTTCCACTGCTTTTCTTAGGACAAGTAAAATAGTTCTTAACAAATGGGAGGGGCAGTGCCTGTGGCTCAAGGAGTAGGGCGCCAGCCCCATATACCGAGGGTGCCAGGTTCTAACCCGGCCCTGGCCAAAACACTGCAAAAAACACCCCCAAAACCAAATAGGAGATAGAATTTCTGTAGGTCATGGGGGATGACGGCTTGTATTGGTCACTCATTTAATCTTTTGTCCTTAAATCTTTCTGAGCATCTCTTATGTATAAACACTGTTTTGGACAAGAAGAATAGAGTCTTGAATAAGAGAGTTAAAGTCTCTGACTTGTGTAGCTTATATTTTAATAATGGATTATTATTTTAAAAACAATGAATATGTAATAAATTACCCAGATGAGGTAACCACTATGACAAAAACAAAAGCAGGGTGTAGAATCAGAGAATGACCTGGTAGGAGCATTTTACATGGAGTTAGAAAAGTCCTCACTGAGAAAGTGGCATCTGAAGAGACCTAAGTAACGGGTGAGTGTGCCATGGAGAAGGGGATTCTGGGAAGCAGGAACAACAATGACAAAAGCCTTTGGTAGGAATGAGCCAGGCCCATTGGATGAAAGGGGATCAAGGCCTGTGTGGCTGAAACAGAGTGAACAGGCTGGAGAGACGGGCAGGGAACAGGCCTTCCAGGGTGTCCAGCCTGCAGCCCAGGGGCTGCATGCTGATTATTTGAAGACTGTTTTACTTCAAATAGTCTGTGGTGTTGGGTATTGTGAAAAATATGCACAGACCTTTTTTTGTTTTTTTGTTTTTTCTCATCTTTTCTGCATTTGTGTATTCAATGTTTGGCCCAACTCTTATTCTGCTAATTTGCTACATAGAAGAAAAAGATTGGACACGCCTATGTATAATTAGTGGAAGTATTTACTGAGATACCGAGGGCTGGAAGGAAAAGGTTAGGAGGTACAGGGGAATCAAATTCTGTTTTAGACATGATCAGTTTGAGATCTTAGGGCAAGGAAATGTCACATGAAGAGTTAGATGTATAAATCTAGAACTCAGGTAAGAGGTCAGAGCAGGAGATGAAAACATCTGGAAGAATGAATTGCATATGTATAAAAATATTCATGTGTTTAGTTACTTATTTAAAAACCATGGGACTAAATGAAAACTTCCTGTGAATGAATGTTGAAAAGAGCAGAGGTTTGTGGACTATCCTGGGGCTCAGTCCACACGTGTGCCCCCACAATTTAAAGATAGGAAAAGAAGAGAAGAGTAAGCAATAGAGGCTGGAAAGAGAGCCCCATTTAGCTTTTTTAGTCTTCCAGAATTATGAACGATTTTGGAGCTTATTTCATGGACTAAAATGTGCAATGTTATTTTATATTGTTTTAACTCTGATGGGTCCTAGAGTTACCTTTTTAAATATCATTCACTTAAATGAGCATATGTACTTTGAATTGAAACGTCTGTTCTCTATGATAAATTATTTTTTGTAAGGAAGTAGGACACAAATAAGGATATTTTAAAATTAACTTTATTCTCCTTCTTTCTGGGAAGAGCTGCTGGTGACAACAAGAGCTCATGCTTCCACAATGCCTCTTTTTGTGCCCTGACAATGTTCTCCCTAATAGCACATTTCATTTCTCCCTGCTCACAATACTATCAAGTATGCAGAAGCTACATTGCTTAGATTCATTTGGCTATTCTTGTTTTTGGAAACCTTTAAGCATACGATCACTGTTAGTGCTACAATATGGGTCTTCTGATAGATGGCGTGGGCGGGCTGTGGCCTCCGGAGCCGCTGTGCTTATTTGTGTTACTGATCCGTGTGGTGGAGAGGGCGCTCGCTGCTCAGGTGTGGCGCACACCCCTTCCGCCTCCCTCTAGTCTTACCATTCCTGTTCTGTGTGGGCACTTCACAAACTGAAAGGCTTGTTGAAGAAACATAAGACCTTTCCTTTTGCCAAACCCAGGGCAGCAAATTTCACCTCACAGCATCATACAGTATCCCCCAAATTTTACAAAGACATAGCCAATGTGTGGAGAATGTTTTGTAATTTTTTGTGATGAATATTTTGTAAATGTACATTTAGCTACAATTTCCCGTTTTCCCTATGTATGGCAACTTTAGGGACAACTTTTAGATCACCCTGTATTTGTTAGTTAACTCAACAAGTATTCTATTTTATGTTGCTGTTCTGTTCCTGGGGCTAGAGCTCTGGCTCTGGGCATGTGCTCCCCTGGGCTCTGACAACATGCTGAGGTGCTTAACACAATCATTAATCGGCTCTGCTCTGCAAGTCAAATGCAGTGTTAATTAGCATTACTTTCTTGCTTTTGCCTCCACACTAGCAATTTAGTTTAATGCCCTTATACTCTTTGTCCTACTGATGCCCTCCTTTCTTTCTTTTCTTTTCTTTTTCTTTTTTAAGACACAGTCTCACTGTGCTGCCCAGGGTAGACTGCTTTGGTGTCATAGGTCACAGCAACCTCACACTCTTTGGTTCAGGCAATCCTTTTGCCTCAGCCTCCTGAGTAGCTGGCACTACAGGTGTCTGCCATGACACCCAGCTAGTTTTCCTATTTTTCAGTAGACACGAGGTCTCGCTCTTGCTCGGGCTGGTCTTGAACTCCTGAGCTCAGGCAATCTATCTGCCTCAGCCCTTCTCTTAGGCTTTTCTTCTTTTTTAATGAGTCTAAGACCTAAACATATTCAGAGGTGATCCTCTAAGCAATGATGCCACAAGCTTTATGCCACATTACAAATTAATGTCAACTTGATTGCAAAGAAATTTGGATATATAATTCTTTTTTTTTTTTTTTCTTTCCCTAGAAATTTCAGTGTTTCTCACTGGGAGTTGTATGGTTAATTAAAATCAAAAATTAAGAACGTTTACTCATTACCTAGTAGCAGAATGTATGTAAAACAAGTTGTCTACATTTCCTGCCTATTGTTAAACAACTATTAAAAACAACAACAACAACAACAACAACAAAAAACAGGACTTCATTGTTTTTCTGTGTCCACTGGCATTCTGGACACAGAGACGGAGGCTGTGTGTGTCTTAGCCCTTTCAAGATATTAATTCTTTTCTTCCTGGGGTTTACCCTCTATCATTCTTGCAAAAAGGCATCCACTAACCTTCTGTAATAACTTGTATTTATTTTTTTCTTCCAGGAAACTGTATTTATACATCTGTAAGTTTTACCTGGAGTAACAGATGTTTCAAAATTATTTTCTTTTCATTCCAAGAGCATTATATTGTCTGATCAGATATTTTCATAAGTGGTAAGGCAATCATTGCATGAAGTTAAAATCACTTTCAATTCAACATTTTGCAAACTCTCTTTTATTCTCATGTCAGAGGAAAACCGTTTGGAGGATATCTGGGAGAAAAATATTTCAGAGCTTTGTATTGTTAATGGCCTCTTTGTTCTTGGTTTTAAAAATCTGATGAAAGAGTTAGTTATATTAGTTACTTGCCCAGTATTTGTTGTCCTGGTTGATGGCATGACTTTTTAGGTGGTAACCAACCAAAAAGCTGGGAGCCAATGTTGGCCAGTGTTTTTTTTTTTTTTTTTTTTTCTATTGTACATCAGAGGAGTAAGAGTTGTCTTGAGCCATATTAAACACACTAACACCAACAAAAGCTGATGAGTAAACAAAAAGGTCCATGCATACTTTTCCTGATATCTTACACCATGGATAAATTAAACGGTTCTCAAATAATCTGCATGTGGCCCATAGATGGCAAGTTGGACACCTCTGCTGGGAGCCATCCTAAATTTCTGCTTCAGCCTCACTGCCTGCATTCAAATGCACATGAAAGCTCAGAGGTCCTGCCCTTTAATCCATCAATATTGTCCTTTTTATTGCTTCTGCTGTTTTTCAGTGGAGGCAATACTCATTTTTCACTTGAACGTTTTAGTTGATCCTCTAATGGGAACTTCCTCTCAGCTAGTCTTTCCCTACCCAAATCATTCTCCATATTATATGCTGATTAATTTAGGAAAAACAAATAAGTTGTTATAGCTCATGACTCTGAATAGAATAAATTTCAAATCCTTGCTATGGCATAGAAGGTTTTCCATGATCTGACACCTGGGTGCTGTGTCAGGCCCGGCTCTTGGTTCTCTGTGCCCTACACTGTGGGCTCCCATCCTACAGCGTGAAAATAGCTAAACTGCCCTCCATTGAAGATTGCAGGTTCTCTGAATTGAAGCTCCTTACTACCACTTCCCCCATGACCCCACAGACGTCAATCTTAGCCATTATTCGGAATAAAACACAAAGGGTGAGTCAATAAATATTACTTTCTGATTTCCCCACCTGGAAACTTATAAAGTATTTTACACATAGTGAAGTTGAGAATAATGCCACCTTACATGATTATTTTTTTATTTTATCACTTGATAAATGGGATTATGTAGTGATTTTGGTAAGAATAAGCATGTACTTTGAGTCTACTAAACATCTCTAGTGTTCTTTTTCAGTTGCCATTTTAATATAGTTGAGCTTTACTGTAGCTTGAGAACTCAATGGAGATGATTCAGGATTTTCAGGATAAATTTATGTTGCCCAAATAATAACTGACTAATAAGAAAAAAATATAATGGAGATTTAGGTTGTGTCAATTGTGTTAATATCCTGGGGATTTGGATTTGCTAAATTCAGACCATTATATAAATGTCATGTCCACCTATTTCAGGCCATCTTAGCACCCTAGGAAGTGCTAAAAGTTACTTCACAAAGAGTTGAGTATCTACTGATTACCAAGTATATGGACTCATAGACATATTTTTGAGATGATAGAGAAAAAGCTGTAGTCTTATATATAGATTTTTATCATTTGCTGATATTTTAAGTGAATTCCAAGATATATGAAATATCATATCACTGTAAGATGTGATGCTTAAAATTGAACCATGAACAAAATTCTTGACCATTCACCTTAAAAGTGGGTTGGGTGGTGATTGTACCCATCTTTCAAATAGTGAAAGTAAAATTCACAGGACTTGATCTTCAGCAGTGCCAGGATTAAAACAAGTTTTTAGATACCTATTCAAGGACTGGAAGGAGAGAATAGCAAAGAGAGAGAAGGAGGGAAGGAGAGAGAGAGAAAGAATGAATGAATAAGGAATAAGAATGAAGAGAATAACATCGTGGATCACACTGGTCTGGGATGAGAAAACCAAGGCATCCGGAAGTGTTGATGGAATCTAAAACCCAAAGAGAAGAAAATTGAAACAAAAGATAGGCTGTTCTCTTGATAAGATCACTGTATTTACCTGGATCCCTAATGTATTTCATTTATGGCATGACTGATGCAGATCAAGTGAGTTGTCAATAATACAAATCCTTTAGGTGACTTCACAAAATTCCAAGTTGCTAAATCATTTGGTTATTATTTTAGATATAAACTTTATGTAATGGTGGCAGCCACAGCTATTTGCCTACAAGTGAGCACAGAGCTGACGTTCAACTGGTATGTACCAGTTCATCTGCATCCATTTTTAATATTAATATACTTCTAGTCTTTGTGTTTTTAAGTTTTTTTTTGACAGATAAAATTGTACAACATGATGTTTTAAACTAAGTATGTATCTGTTGCGGAATAACTAAATCTAGCTAATTAACAAATGCATTACCTTCTATAATTATCACTTTTGTGGTCATTTTACTTTTCACATTCATTCTCTTAGCATTTTTTCCAGAATATAATGTTATTAACCAGGAGCCTTTGTGTTGTACAATTGACCTCTTGAATGTACTCCTCTTCTAACTGAAACTTTGTATCCTTGGATGAATACCTTCCCAGTTCCCACCACCTCCAACTACTCATGCCTCTGATAACCACACCCCTACTCTACTTCTTTGGGATTTAGAAGTGGGCTTTTTGTGTCCTACATATGAGTGAGATCACGTGGTATTTGTCTTTCTGTGCCTGGCTTATTTCACTTAACGTAATATCCTCTGGGTTCACACATGTTGACGCAAATGACAAGATTTCCTTCTTTTCTGGTATAGTATTCTGTGGTGCATATATATGTTGCATTTACTTTTTCATTCATCCCTCAATGGACACTTACATTGTTTCCATATCTTCACTATTGTGAATGGTGCTGGAACGAAGATGGGAGAGCAGAATCTCTCTGATACACAAAATCTCTTTGGATATATAGCCAGTAGGGGGATTGCTGGATCATATGGTAGTTCTAGTTTTAAGTTTTTGAAGAATACCCATACTGCTTTCCATAATAACTACACTAATTTACATACCCATCAAAAATACGTATATTTTTCTTTCTCATAACAGGCATTTAAACATGTTTGAGGTGCTATCTCATGATGGTTTTAATTTGCATTTCCCTGATGATTACTGAAGTTGAGCATGTTTTTTTCATATACTGTTGCTCATTTGTTCGTCGTCTTTTGAGAAATGTCTTTTCAGTCCTTTGCCCATTTTTAAAATCTGGTTACTTATTTTCTTGTTATTGAGTTCCTTATGTATTTTGGGTCTTAACTATTAGTATATTCATAGGTATTCCCATGCAGTAGGAGCTCCTATTAGCCAGTCTGTTAACAACCTTTTAATCAATAGCACTTAGGGTAGTCCTAATATGGGAGGAGCTTAGAGATGAATAACAGTTATGAAGACCCTTAAGGGGTGTTGTGCCTGCAGAGGAAGCAAATATCTAAACAAACTATACCCTTCCCCCACCTGTGAAGGATAGAATGGTGGCCGCTCTGCTGTCCATTCCTCTTTCTGATTTCCCTCTGAGTATCACACATGCTCTCATCAACACCAAAGTGTCATTTCATGTATCAGGGCCCCCACTCCCATTTGCTGGCAATTTTATTCTTTCCAAATGTGAGTGTTAAGTACAGAATCTTTGCTGGGCATATTGTTAAGGAAGTGCTATGCCTTCTATAATTTCCACAAAATCCTATCTTTCTGGTCCTAGAATTCTGTTCTTTGGACCACTGCCCTGAGCCTGCCCAATTGTATTCCCTTTCTGCTGGTGTTGTTACAGTAAGATGTTTTGGGTATTTTAAATTCTGTTCCTGTTGTTAAAAAGAGTAATTTCCCATTTGAGGGTGGAAGTGCGGGTGCCTTTATACTTAGACCACTTGAGGGCTGAAGCTTAGGGAGTTTACTTCTAAATCTTTTCAAGCTCCAAACCCTGTGGGCAACTTGTTCTCAAAATCTGCCATTGTACTGTCACCAGAAATTTTGCTGTGCAGCTTTCTAATGTAGTTTTCTCTCTCTAAACCATGGTTTCTCAACTGCAGCTATGGTGACACTTTGGGCTGGATAGGTTCTGTGTTGTGAGGGGACTGCCCTGTGTGTTATAAGATGTTTAACAAAATCCTTGGCCTCTGTCCACTAAATTGCAGTAGAAACTGTCTAGCTTTGACAACTAAAAATGTCTTCAGATATTTTTGCCAAATGTCTTCCCTGAGGGGGCCAAATCACCCCTGTTGAGAATGACTAGTCTAAATAATAAACATGTGAACATAAATTGACAAGTTAGGAAATGTGTTGACAAGCAAAGTAAAAACATTCATGATAATGACAGCGAATGCTTATAGAGCACTTATGTGAGCCAGGCACTGTTTTAAGAGCTCTTTTCATGTAAGTTGCTGAGTCTGTAGAGTCGTATACCTTTGTATCATTATTATCCACACTTCAGAGATGAGGAAACTGAGGCACAGAGAGGTCATATAGCCTATCCAAAGTCATGCAGCTCTTAAATGTCAGATAAAGAATTAAAACCCAGGCAATGCAACCCTTGGGTCTCTGATTTGAATTCACTTTCAACAAAAATTTGTTGGAATAGATATCTTCATGGCAAAGCATGTTGCCTCTTGTAGGTGGTCAGTAAATGTTTAAATGAATAAACAAATGAGTATAAATCCTGGAAATTATTTCATATTTGCATCAATATCAAATAGATCTCTTAGTTAAACATAAAAATGCACTTTCCTTTGGATATAACCAACTAAGTAATATTATTAGAGAAAAGAAGAGGATCTCAGCATTTTTAAGTGTATGCATAGGAATCTCTTAGAAAGGGTTTGCCAAGGTGACCTCTAAAGATCTTTTCTAATCTGAGCTTCTGGTTGTATGCTAGCACAGTTTTACAATATATCAGAGCAAAGATTAGCCAAAAATGAACAACATACCATTTTACTAATGACATTAAGCAAAGCATCTGTTCTTGACCTAATAATAAGAAAAGGCTGAATTTATTCCCCCTCCTAAACGAGGTATGTGTTCTGATGAGGTATGAGGCACTGTGAGATAGTCTGAAAACAAGTTCAGGTCTTATAAAAAATTAAACATCTTTAAGTAACGGGAAACCACTTTAGCTGATCAATCTTCAAGCTTCCATAGTTAGCTTCCTATGACAGGCAAGAGGGCTGAGCTCCACATTTGTTACAAGTGCATTACTTCTGATTTATGTCTAAGTGGGAAGCTGAATCTTATAAATGCTACAATTTCACTTTATTCATATGTGCCTATATGTGCACATATATATATGGATATATTCAAAAAGAAATTCAGTATATCTATTTCCATTTATCTAGTTCTGATGAAATTTTAGATAACATATAACATGTAATATTAATGAACATGTATTCATTTTTGAGCAATAAAAAGAGAAACTGTAATGTTTGAGAGAAAGTTTTACATCTTTAAATAAATAGATGAGAAATATTTATTATTAGAATGGATATACTTTGAAGGGGACATATTGCAGATGTTGAAATTGCTTAAATACGGAGAAGTCTGTACCCTGTTGGAGTTGCTGAACCATCCAGATTCTGACCCCTGGAGTCCTCAGACCATAGGCTATGACTAACGCTGGCTGGCCCCAGACACATTTTTCATGTACCTGGATTAAAAAAAAAAAAAAAAAAAAAAAAAAAAAAAAGTGGCTGACATGACTAGAAAGTCAATACAAGAATTTGGTTCTAAAAGAGTGACTTTCCTTTAAAATGGTCATATCATCAAGTAGTTTATTCTTCCCCAAATATCTGGCACCCAGTTTTTGCCCCTTTGTGACATTAATAATTGTGTAATATATACCGAATATGTTTAAAAAGACTCTTTTACACGATTTAGACTTTAGCTATTATTTTATGTACCTACTTTCTGAAAGTGGGAAAATATGCATGATAGTCGCTCAATGGCTGTGCTTTCTAAATGGCTTCTCCATGGTCTTAGATGCTACCCTAGATTTTGTTCATAGATGTGGTAATAAGCTTTGTTACAATGGAGACACATTGGGATTTAGCCTTACTATACATTAAGGAAGAATGAAAGTAAGAATTCTTGTATGTTCTGCTCAGTCATTGAATCCAAAAAGCATAATGTCTGAGAGATGCATAAATTATAAGAACCAAATCCAGATGGATAGATTACCATTACTGATTAATAATCTTCTCAGATACAGAACTATGCAGATTGGGGTGGAAGGTGAATTTTAAGTCATGAACTATATTATCAATTGTTGGAGATAATTTTTTTCATGATGGAGATAAATTAGACACACATGAAATAATTATGAAAAGAGAAACATTCAAATCAATGTTGCTGTGATGAAATTATCATTATGACCCAAGTGCAAATGTATCATGTTTCCTATGTGTGAGGAATAGAATATGAGTGATTTATTTGAAAGGTAACTGGTACTGATTTCAGAAAAGAGTTTTGTTTTCTGAAACAGTTTTTGTTACTGGTTGTTGGTGATCATTTCTTCCCTTTTTTATTTTACTTAACACCCTGGGGTATTTTCTTTATTGTCCCTCCTCCAAAAGTGTGAAATTAGATCAGTACTATTCAGAATATAGCACTAACTTACAGGAAAATGAACCAATGAGAACTAAAATGATATGCTCACATTTTCAGTCTCCTAAAATAAACTTCAACATTTAGACACTGGATTTGGGGGACTATTTTATGGACTTTCTATAATTTTAAAAATTATCTTCCTATTTCTTAGGACCTAATATTCTTAAAGGTCTTCATGAAGGTTGGCAGGGAGAGGAAATCATGTTTAAATAAGTTTATTTGCTTCTGGTTATTTTATTAGAATTATACAGCGTGGTGGTAAAAACAGTTGAAATTTAAGGAATATTTTTTCTTTCTGCTTTAGTTACCTGATATCTCTAGTTTCAACAAGTACATAAATTTGGGACTGAACTGATTAATAGGAATTTTTATAATTATGTAGATTTCCTATGTAAAATAGTTATTTTGATGCAATGATGACCTCTTAGCTCATTACATACTCTTCCAGGTGTAGAAATTTGTTGAGAATTTGAGGCAGTGTCAGTTTTCAGAGTATTATTGAATACATGTAACAAGCTAGTATTTCTTAACAAAAGACTTTAGTGCTCCCAATTGTGTTTCAAATAATTTCTGCTAAGTTCTGAAGTTATACAGTCTAAATATTTGGAAGAATTATGGTAACTCACTATTTCTCACAGGTAAAGCCCATGAAATTAACTTATTCAAATAGATTCAAGCCTTTTCCTATAATTTTAATGTTATCATCTACTTTCTGATAGCTTGAGAATGTAGTTATATCTTTTCCCAAAACTTAAATCAATGTTAACTCTCATGGACAAGACTTCAGATTGTTTTGTTTTTGTTTTTCCCTCACTACAAAGTGCATGTTACAGCTTGCCATTGTGGTCATTGTGGTTCATTTCATTAAGCTTCTTGTTCTATCTGCTTTCTTGAGACTTGAGAAACAGTATTTTTCTGAGTGATTGTACCATATTGTTCCAAATATAAGGCTACCCAGAATAGAAGGCAACCTCCAACTAGAAACAGCTCAAATATGGAGAAAGGCTGGGGGCCCAGAGCCCAGCGGGTGTTGCAGTGGTGGCAAGGGTGCCGAGGAATAGGACGATGCCTGCCCACTCTCCCGGTGAGTGAAGATGAGTCAGCTGGCTGCATTTGCTTGTGCATAACCAAATGGCTTCTGTTGCTAGAGGAAAAGTTATACTGGGGGGAGGGGGTAGAAAACATATTCATACACATGAAATAAAATTGCTATGTGTCTAAATCTGGGGAGGGAGCAAAGGAGAAGAGCCTTTCACCTCCTAAATAGTCTTCTTTAGTGTTTGGTTTTTTTTTTTTTTTTTTTGCCCTGAACATGGGGGGCTAAAGTTGAGCAACCCCAAACAGGAGAGAAGAACAAAGGTACCCTGGATCTTTCACCAAAAATAATTTAGAAGGTCAGTGGCCATGAAAATCAGATGTCTCTAGGCCAGCTGAAAAAAATGATTTCCTTTCCCTTTCAAATTGACTCCTGACTAAGTGGTGATGAGTGGGCTATGTGAGCATGGGTAGCCTGACAATAGGCAACTCAAGCTGGGCATTGCATTTCCAGTTTTATTAAGATTGTCTTCGTTCTAAATTCCCTGTCTCCTGAAACAGCCAAGTACAATTTAAATAAATGAGTTTAATCTTACTGACATAGACTCCAAGGGACTGTTTAAAATCATTTGGTGTGCTGGCATTTCACTCATTAGCATGTTTTTAAAAAGTAGTTCAGTAAAAATGAATTAGTCAACTAAGAGTGTGTATCAATTGAACATAGATAATTCTCTGAATATTGATTTGATTCTAAGCAATAGAAAACGAGGTGACATATAATAGAATGAGGGGCTTCATTCTGTTGTTATAACCTAGAAAATACTCAGCATCTGTTGTTGCTGAACTTTACCAGGCATTTGCTTACTTTTGCAGCTTCACAAAAAACACATAAAATAGGAACTTTGATCTTTCTGGTTGATTACCAGTCCATGGCTCTCGAAGCTAATTTAAAGTAGAACTTCAATCCCTAAATGACATGTTTTCCCCACTGTATACTCTAGGTAAGAGCCTACTATAGCTTTTTTCTTTCCTTTCCATTTTTTTTTTTTTTTTAAAGAAACTACTTCAATGAAAAGCTATTCATGTCTGAATAGATAGGACTAGAACATGACTTTCCTCAAGTTTAAACAATTGTAAATGGCCCAGATGATTGGTATTATGGATGCTGTTTATATTGATTTTAGAAATGCTCTCAAGCCAAAATACCTAAAAGGTAGCAGGTGCATGCCCAAGCAAAAATATGCTACTATTCATAGGCCTAGGAAGAGAACCTTTCAAACAAAAGGGTGGGGCAGAAAAGTGTTTGAAAGGAAGACCAGGAAGGAGAATTATCGCCTACTAAGTGAGATTACTAGTCACAGGAAAGTGGGCACTGCAATAGTGGGTCCTACATGAGAGGTTTGAAGTGACCTGTATGTAACCTCAAAAGTAGTTTAAAAAGAGTTCATAAGAATAGGACCAGGAGGAAAAGAATAGTAGAGAACTGGGGTTATTCAGG
The DNA here is from genome assembly GCA_963574355.1 of Loris lydekkerianus. Taxonomy (NCBI): domain Eukaryota; kingdom Metazoa; phylum Chordata; class Mammalia; order Primates; family Lorisidae; genus Loris; species Loris lydekkerianus. The sequence goes on from CAUYPK010018932.1 coordinate 17,308, forward strand.
GAGGAAGAACTTCCTTTATTTATAACTCCTTAGTTTTGGAACCATTGAATCACTACAGAGGAAGATGCGCAAAATCAGGTGGTAGGAGTCGGGGGAGAGTATGTTCCTTAACCATCTTTAAGTTTCAATGATTTCCCTTCTCTTTGGTGTACCAGGCATTATTATGTCTGATTTTAATCTGCATAACAAATACAAGAAAACAAATTTTATCATTTCTTTTCTCAGAGGGGCTTGGGAATGTTATGATCAGCAGTGCTGTGCACGTGCTATTAATTTAAGCGTTAGTAGCAGCAGAGGACAGACACTAAAGAAGCCTCTACGTGCCTTATTCCACTGCTTCCTCTCGCTGTTGGGGAGTGAGGCTGGAGGCACCACCTGATTGGATTGTCCAACTCATTGAGTGGGGTAAAGAACGTGGCCTCAGTAGACTTCCAAGGTGGCAAGGGGAACCTTCGAGGACATAGAAATGACAGCAACAAAGGAATGGAGAAAATATTTCAAATTACATTCATAATGATCTTTGTAGCAATCAATGAGTATTGTGAATTTCTCTACAAAGCATAGTTTACATGTAACTCACACATGTAATTGTTACTGTGAGACGCTTTTCCCTCTCATTTCTAAAGTGTACAGCATAAACGTTCTCCTGGAGATGCTGTGAGTCAATGTCCCAAACTACTATTCTCCTTTTGAGTTCACATATGATACACCTTCAGTGGCTCCTACTCAAGGGATTAGATAGAAGCAATTTAAATGGAGCAGTTATTAATCTTTAGAGATGAAAATATCTGTACTTGTATTGATAAGTAGATATTAAAATCTCTCAGGCCTGCTGATAGTATAACAATACTACATTAAAAACAGGTTTGGAAAATTCCCATTGACTGCTTTTTCTAGGAGAGTAGACAACTTCTGCTCTCTTTTTCTTTGGTAATCTGTTATTCTTTACCCAAGCAATCTTTAAAGTATAGACTCCTGGGGGAAATGCCCAATTCTTGAACAGATGACTGTGGCCTGCACATGTCAAATTAATCGTGCCAAATTAATCTGGTCTCTCACTTAAGTTAAAGAATCACTAAACACTAAAAATATGTGACTTATATTTATGTTGTTTTTCATTTTTCAAATAGCCAGAAAAATGAGAAAATTGGTTCTTAAAATTGAATGTGATTATGTTTTTATGGAAAAGTCTGTGCTATAGGCTGTCTGTCAAAGAAGGGTTTTATAAGACACATTTCTCTAATGTAGGAATGTGATGTGTCTGCATCTTCTGAGACATAAGCAATATGGCATTTGGCTTGCTGGGTGAGCATGTTTAACTCAGCTGTGGAGAAACTCGGAATTCCCTACTCTTGAGTGTCAAAAATCATGCTTGAAATATTCTTAAGGGCCATTCCTTGTTATCTTTGTTAAATCAGAGATGACACCTGGAAGTATATGGAGATGGCTCTTGGTTAAGTTTTGTTGCTGGTCAAGAAGCAAGTGCGTTTCATAATCACTTGATAGCATCTTGGGATAGGAAAAAGTAACAAAAGGGCAAATTCTCATTTGGCAGCAAATTTTTGAATATTGAATGACATCTATGTAGTTGTAAACGACTCTTGTTTTAATAACAAAGTTGTTGATTTTCTACTAAGGGCTCTTTTAGGTTGTCATCAGGGGCTGATGGGAGTAACAGTTCACCCAACTCTCCAGCTAGCTTCAGTGGACACACCACACCTGCTCAGCAGCCTGAACCTGTGGTACATTCTCTTAAGGTAACCGACCGTGTCCAGCCATTTATCCAGAGCTTCAGCTGTGTCGTGGCTTGTTCGCTGTGGTCTGGTAGTCCTCACAGTCTTGCTTTTAACCATAGAATACTTTGTTTTTTGACCCTTATGGTGTAACCTTTTTATCTTAATTTTGAAATATGATTTTAATTTTTCTAAACTTACAATGAGTTTGAGTGCTTATGGTAATTGAATCTCCAGCTTTGTCATTTTGTTTTGAGTAATGTGGTTCATATCTATCTGCATTGAAGCTGAAGTTTGTGCATGTACATCCATATGTGTAAAATATTGTGATAGGTATTTTATGTGCAATGTTTGTAGCATGGATGTCTTAAAATGCAGTGAGTTAGTAGATGATAAAAATATAGAATACCACATTTTGTACCTTTATGCAATTGAAAGACATTATGCAATTTACTAGAGAACAGTATTAAAATAAATAAAAAACTACTCTTTGCTTTGCTAGGTAGAAATTAGGTCCTTAAACTCCAGTTGACACTTCTTTATAGAACAGGAGAAAATAGATATATAAGGGCTGTCTGGAAAGTATGGGGCTGTGTAATATGAAAAATAGTATTAACAATGGCTGGATACTTTCCAGAAAGACCTTATATGGTCTTGTACATAAAGCTAATTTGTTCTGGGGTTCTGCTTCACATTTTCCAATGACTTTACAAAATCTACCATCTGCCTATTCTCTTTTTCTTTCTTTCTTTCTTCTTCTTCTTCTTCTTCTTTTTTTTTTTTTTTGTAGAGACAGAGTCTCTCTCTTTATTTCCATGGTGTCACACAGTTCACAGCAACCAACTCCTGGGCTTAGGTGATTCTCTTGCCTCAGCCTCCCAAGTAGCTGGGACTACAGGTGCACACCACAATGCCTGGCTATTTTTTTGTTGCAATTTGGCTGGGGTTGAACATTCCATCCTTGATAATAGGGGGCCAGCACCCTACCCACTGAGCCACAGGTGCCACACACCTATTCTCTTTTTCAATCACAAGCTTTCCAATAAGTAAAATTTTAAAAGAAGCACTATAATTAAATTAATAATAAATGAATTACATAAATATTTACACTTCTAATAGAAGAAACTAACACTGGAAATAAAATCATATTAAAAATTAAGATAGTTCCTTGAAATTTTATCAATTCAAAGGTATAGAACACTGTGCCCCAAATTTATCTATAATTCCTAATATAAGAACCTTGACAAAACCTTTATGAGCCATAAAGTAGATAGAATACTTCAGTTCTGCTTTTGCTACATAAATTGAACAACTTCTCTTAAAGTTGTTCCCGTTTCAAAATGATTGTCAGGCTGAGGATACATTCTTTTGGAGTAGGCCACACTTTTGTGGCACACACAAAGCAAATAAGTAGATGAAAACTTCAACGTATTTATTTGATTTTGCAATGATTTTGTTGTAGCATATTTTATTCTTTCAGTATATTTTGCTTTAGTTTATATAAAACGAGTTTGCTTTTTCCAAACAAATACTGATCATTGATGAGGGAAGGTAGGAGAACCATGGTATGGTCTGTGGCAATGCACTTGGCAGTTCCTCTCTTGGTTGGGGTAACTTACAAAATGAGCAACTGAGAGGAATTCCTGGAAAGGCACAACCAGCAGAAGGGGCACTGACCCACATCTAGTGGTTGTAGGTTTATCCACAGACAAAACAACACGTTGTCTGCAGTAGCATTTGGATGCACTTGAACATTTCAGAGGTAGAAAATGGACCAAAGATTAACTTCAATCTTCTAGAATTACAGTGTCTGCACAAGCTCCAAAAACACCACTTTGCCCTACTATTTATTTGAAAGCCATTTCGGCTTGTTGCCTTATTAAATGGCAAGTTACAGTTTGAATTGGATCAGCGTAGAGGGTCACATGGAAATCTCTCCGTGCAGCTGTAAACCAAAGAGGAGGGCAAGGATGAGTCCCTCAACTTTCTTTGAATTTATTCTCTAATTTTCATATAAAATTTTATCTTGAGAGAGAGAGGTATTATGTTGTAATCAGTCCACACAAGTATCCTTGGTTGGCAAATGAGTGATACAGAGCAGTTGAAGCATCTGTAGTGAATAACTGGGGGCCCTTGGATGTAAAATGTGTTTGCTTCCATGAGTGAACTGTGTTGTGAAACAGAAATACGTGCAAACATAGTCTTTGGGAAATGCATCTTAAGAAGATCTCAATGTAAAACACAAAATTGTAGCCACTTGGCACGTTTTTTTCTGAAAGCCATCTTTCTACAGTTGATTTATATCATGAGATTCATTTATTCTGAAAGAAGTAATTAGGACAATGGCCCAGTTTCTTACTTTCTGATGGACTTCAAAGAAAACTCTAGGCTTTCATGAATTCTATGGTCATGATTTGTGCAGGAAATTAGCCCATTTGTAATGACTTCATACTTCTCTTGCTTTAAAATTTATGATAACTATTAATTGGAGCTCCACTTCATTTAGTAAAAATTACTGATTTGAAGTACACTTCTGAGGTGCATTACAAATCAGATTTGCAGGCAAATGAGCTTGTTCAAGGAGCTCCTTAAGTTTTCTATGAGTATTCCCTGAGCACAGTGATTTCCTCTAAATATGTAAAGAATGTGAATTGACTCTAATCCAAGGTGACTATCAGGACTTTAAAGAGGTGTTATCTATATAATAATAATGGCTATAAATTTTAAATTAATGAATTTAAATTAATGGAATTAAATGAATTCCATTATTTATTACAGGATTGAACTCCAGTTGGTCTTAGATAGTATCTATGAACTTGACAGGAAGGTCTCAGTTCATGCTTACATCATTTAATTTGATTCATTGGCACAAAGTCTTAGGTGACACCTTCAGGTGGGGCCATCAGCATTGACCATGAGTTTAGAAATGTCATACTTTAGAATGGATTCTATAGGAGCTTTTAGGAAAAGCATTCATTTCTAATACTACATTGATGCCTTGGTTTATAAGCTGATAACCAAGAAAAGTAACAAACAGCACTCAAGGTTTTGTCCCCTTTTGTACTATATAAAATATCCATGTGAAAACTTACCCATTTTAAAAGGTATATTATTTTCAACATATTTAGGGATAATTTAGAGAATTGGAAGCATGGGCTTCTAAAATGGTTTAAAAATGTTTTATCCCTAGACAATTTGCTCTGATGAAAAATGTTTAACATGTTGCTCAAATATTTTTATAAGGAGCAAGTGTTTCTCTTTGCCACTGTGAAAGAGCCGTCTCTGCATTCCTTTCTCAGGTACTAGGAACACGTCCACGTGAGAATTGTGAGGTCAGTAGATGTGTATCTTCCTGGGTTCAGACCAATCACCTGTCAACTATGATCTTTATTAGCCATCTTTTCTGTAGGCCATGTGTACATATCGTTTGGACTGCTTGGCATATAATTAATTGTATTGTCCATCATTACAACAGAACAAGCAAAAGTTACTGACTATTTCCAAATGGGTGACATAGTCAGGTTATGTTAATTACTAAAGTAAATGAATCTAATTATTTTAGACATTAATAAACTCAATTGACTATTAGTGATAAATGGATTGCTTTTAGTAGCCCTTTGAAAATGAAATAGAATTCATTCCAAATAGGTTTCAGAACGATCAACTACTCTTAAAAGATTTTGCTATATACTAATCCACTCTGCTATGCAGACACGGAGAAAACTAAAGGTTTTGCAAAGTGGAGCTCCTTGCCTTGATGGTTTTATCATAACTAACAAGTTTTTTTCCATGTGAAATTTGCTTTTCTTTTTCAACAAATCCAGGTCTTGGATGTTCAGGAAACTATAGATCGTCCACAGGGTAAAGAGTATGAACATGACCTTAGTGAGACAGAAAAAGCTATAGTCAGAGAAATGTGCAATGTAAGTTTAATGTGCTTTATTGTGTATTTTGTGTTGAAAGCCACATCGTAGCTTAGTGATTGCTTTATGAATACTTTCTAAAATGCTGAGCAAATGCCTTTATATTTTTATATGAAAATAGAAGCATTTCTTTTAGTCTTTTTCTTTAGTATGTTTTATTGGAGTTTTAATAACCATGTTACATAATATTCAGGTCAGAGATGATCAGCCAATTCCATAGTCCAGAAGAATCTTAGAACATTTCTAAATAATAAATGTATTATCCAAAATGCTCTTACTAATTTTGATAAAATAATTGGGTTTTTATTTAATATTTTTAAGAAGTTCTTTAAAGATCAGTATTTCAAAACCTGAGAGAAACAGAAAAAATGCAGCCTTCTTCAGATTTATTTGTAACTGTTCTTGGGGGAAAAGTCACCATCTCCCTAGATAATATATACTTAGTTCTTTATGAGCATGTTTCACGTCATGAAGAATATTTTTAACTTTCAGTGGTTGATATAAACTTAGAAAAAAGTAAGGTGAGCTAGATAGATATGAACTTCAGAGACAGTCATATAGAAATCTATCTGTGATGTCAGAGAAAAGCAGAATAAAAAAGGAAAGAAAAGTTATTTTCATGATGAAAATCCGATGTAATCATTAAGGCAGTTTGGATTTTATTATTAATCCTTAAGTTGTAATTTTTTGAGTAATATGCATGGGATATGTCATTTAACCAAGAATATAATTTGTGAAATTCTAAATAGATAAATGGAATTTTAGAGAGGAAGCCATTTGTTAGATGCAAGAAATCATGGTTAAGCCCTGATCATGTTAAGCACTGGTTTTAATTGGATTTATATTTTACTTTTATCTTCATATCCTCCTATACTTTCTCCATTATGATATGAAAATTACCTTAGAAATGTTCTTTAGCATTAGACCTATTAGGTAGGACCAGATATTCTCGTACATTTATCTATCTGCCTCTTTGAGATGTTTCTGGAAGTAGTAAATGTTCCATCGTGAATCCCAGGGACATTTTATATGAACTGGGATGAAAGTTTTAGCTTCCTGCTTGCCTGTGTTGTGGCTGCTTTTTCTTTTGTGATCCTTTCCAAGTTACTTGTTTTTCTTTTCTGCATATCTGTTGTCTGTTTTCAAAAGGTCACAAGTTCTAGATGTCACACTATTCGCCTTCTATAGCTTTTCAACCTCTGCTTGGGGTTTTCAGTTTGAATGTTTTACTGGGATAAATTTAAAAAATTGATCCACCTACCTAGGAATGCCTGTTGCCTCTCATCTGTTGACCCTGAGAAGGAAAGTCCAGACGTGGGAATTATAGAATGAGAAGGAACCGCAGAGGTCATTCTCCAGTGGTTTTTCCACTGGAGTCCTGTGTGGAGCTCCTGAATAATTCAGGTGTCTGAGTTTAACATCAGGCAATTCGGGTGTGAACTCCTAACACTTGAATTTTGTTTCAAGAAATGAAGATCCAGATATGAGTCAACATGAGTTGACTTGCTCAAACTGTTTTCTAATGAAGATTAAAGTCAGGATTCTGTCCAGATCTTTAAGGACCAACTCCTTCCATGTTCTCAATTGAGGTAAATCTGGGAGCTTCCATTTGCTTTCCTAAAGAATGGAAAGCACTGTACCTTACAGAGGAACCATCTCCACTGTGCTTAATGCCAGAATTTCTGTACAGACCATGCCAGGATTGTTTTCTTTTTCATTCTCTCCTCCCCCCCCCCCTTTCTTTCCTTTTCTCTCCCTGCCTGCGTCCTTTCCTTCCCCTCCTCCCCCTTCCCCTCCTCTCCCTTCCCTTTCCCTTCCCTCTCTTCCCCTTTGCCCTTCTGCTTTCCCTTCCCCCTTCTCTTTCTCCATTGCCTTTCCCTCATTAGAAAATTGATTTCTTTGTCTCAAAAGAAACCTACTACTGGATTGGACCTTAATTAGTTTTGTGTTGATCTTTTTGTTTGCCTGTATTTTAAAAATATTTTCAAAGACTCCATATAGTGGTGTTGTTTTTCAAGATACAAGATACTTTCAGTAATCCAAAAGTTTGCCCTCCTTTACCTATAAAAGTTTTCTAGCATTTTTTTCTAATTGTCCACTTTTGTCTTTAATCCACAGAATTTGAGGAAAAAATACAAATACAAATCTGCTTCTTAAGCAATCTTACATTTAGAAACAATTTAAAAGCCCAGAGAACAAAGTGTTCATTTAAAATGAAGGATTGTAAATATTGGAGAATAGAGAAAATGCAAATTATAAAGCAGTTCCATTACTAAGCGCTTTCTTAAAAATGAGTGAAGATCATGAAGCTTTGGTTTGTATTAGAGAAACTATATACTGTTACAATAATGCCATAGAAATGAAAAGCTTTCTCATTATGTGAGATTGGTTATATAACTCAGGTAGAACTTAGGATAATAGAAGTTTTGCTGGCATTTGCTTTTGGAGCTAAGTTGTTGACATCCCAACAATGAAAAGACTCTTGTTCATAGCACCCCCACGTTGGTTGGTTAGTAAGCATGAAGTTATTTATTCTCTTCTGAAACTGTGCTACAGAAATAAATATACTTCCTCCTAAGAAGCAGTAAATTTATCTATTTGTAGTAATGGTGTTATTTTAGGTTTATCTGTTTAGTTCTTGTAAATTCCCTGAGGACAGTAGAAATATTTGACAAGTCTTCTCAGGCACCATCCCAAACACAGACCTAGTTTGCTTTTTTTAGCTAATGAGTCACTGCTCCTGGGTCCACCTTACTATTTTCGATTTATTGCAAAGTTCTGACTTCTCTAAAGGTTTCCTTTTGCCAGATAGAGATATCTGGGAAGCTCCTTGCATTCTACATTTGAATACTTCTAAAAGATGCACTTTAGAGTTGTATCCATCTAATGTTTTGTGTCTGTGATTCTTTTGGGGTCTTCAAGTCTGTGCTTTGCTTCTAAACCAGACATTCAAAATATTCTGGGTAGAAGTAATCATATTTAAAAGATGTGAAGCAAACATCCATAGCATCCCTTTGGCTTCCTGATTCTGTGTTTGTACCTTTTCAGTCAGTTTATTAAGGGATGGTCCTTTCTGACTTCCTTGCATACAGCTTGAGCCATGTATGGCTATGTAATTCCTTCCGGAATACTTACCTCAACTGTACCTTGCTTTGAGTACAACAGGACATTTCTGCCATGTAGTGTTGTCTGCTGAAACATAGAAATTAATAGTCCCATTGGCTTGTAAATAAAGACAGACAGAACCCTACATTCTTTTGTATTAATGCTGTAAATGATATTGCTTGTCCCTGGAATATTCTCTTCTATTTAAAAGCAAAAACAAAACAAATAAACAAACAAAAGAAATACAGTCTATGAATATTTAATGAAAAAGTTGATTTTGTGTTCATGTTGGAGCCCTGTAAATTTTTGTGGAATTAATCAATGTGAACATAATCCTGATAGTAAAACACTCCAGGGTGAGAATGGATGTTATTGTGTGTGCACACACATCATGTGTGTGCATGTTTGTTTTCCAATTGTATATTTCCAACAGTATATTTCTAATATACTGTTTGTCAGTATATTGGTTTATTATTGGTGAATTCAGTTTATTTTATACTTATTCTTGATCTCACTTTTTGCTAGTGTCCCTCTAAAATGGCACAAGTTTTTAACATATTGAAATTGTATCTCTTTCAATGATTGCTGAATTGCTAGCTAACATTTGCAATAACTTAGGCCGCCTCTCTGTGGAGAAAGCCAGGGAAACTTGTTAATGACCCTAAGACTACTAGCTCAGAGTTTAAATAGCTCAAGAACAAAAGCTTCTTCATTTTCCTCCATGGATTAAATACCTTGATATTCTTTGTTATAAATGTATAATACACGTATAGGAACCAGAAAGATCTTGCCTAGGGGGTTCTCAATTCTGGCTATACATTAGAATCATTTAGGGAGCTTTAAAAATATATATACAGTGACTCATGCCACACTTCCACCAAGGAAATCAGAACCTCTGAGGGTGGGAGTTACTGTATGAGTTCCCTGGTGCTATGTCTGCAGCTGGAGTGGAGGACCACTTAGGTAACTAGAGTAAGTTGACGCATCATTCTTTAATTTTAACCCTAGTTCCTAACAAGGTGTAGTAGTCCCATCTACTGAGCAGTTCTTGTGTTCAGAAGCTTGTCACCACATTTTATTTTGTGTGTGCACTCATTCATACGGATATTTTGTCTCTTGTCTTCATATACCTCTTTGTCTTTCTCATAGTTTCCCCTTAGAAGCTAGGAATCTCTTTGTGGAAGAGGACAAGCGAGATGCTTACTTCCTTTTTTCTTTTTCTGTTAAGGTTGTGTGGAAGAAACTTGGAGATGCTGCAGGTTCATGTCCTGGAATTAGGCAACATTTGTCAGGAAACCAGTACAAAGGACCAATGTGAGAATCATTGTTTTTTAAACATGAGATCACCACTGCCAGAAAGAGATATAAAAAAAAAAAAAAAAAAAAAAAAAAAAGAAAGAAAGAGAAAAGAAGAAGAAGAAAAAGAAAAGAGTGTGTTTCTGCAAACCTGGACTTATGAAATAATGAGTGATTGTACATTGCACATATCTCCCCTCTAAAACGTCCATACAACTTCCTTCCTCAAGCTAATATTCTGTGTCTCTCACTTCAGTATCTATAACAGTTGATCTCTAACAAGGTAGCTTTGAAAAATCATCATTTTGGTACCAGTGTTTTCATTAGAATTAGAATATTTTTAGCTTACCAGATCTAATATTGTTATTGGGAAATCTGCATAGAGGAGGCAGCGTTGACTCATTGCTTATAGCAGCAGGTATTTTCTACCATGTTGTATTGAAGCTATAACAAGGAGTTTTCCAGCTTCTCAAGTCTGAGAGTTGGGCAACCACCTCTTAACACTTCAGTCAACTAGAATACTAGGTTGTGAAACACATTTAATTTGGATGCAAGATAAGATTACATTTCTGGGGTTTTGTTTTGACTGTTGAGGTGCTAAAAATACCACGTAAATTCTCCCTACCAGCTAGAAGGATAGTAAGACTTTGTAGACTGTGTCAGAAAGTACCATTTATTGCAATTGATCAAGAATAAATATATCTTTTCTTTTGATCTTGAGTTTCTCATGAAGATATATCTTGGGGATATACCAACCTTCATATTCATTTAGTATATCCATTGATGTTAATATTAATAATTTCAACTAAAAAAACAAACATTTTTCTAAGTGTTTTGAGCTGTGAAATGTCAATTTCTACAATTTAGTTTCTAGACATGCTGTATATTTAATAAACTTTATGTAAACTTTAAAATATTGCACTGCATTTATGAAAAAGCTTTCTTTGCCTCTTGCAGCTATCTAATGTTTTCTGAAACTGACGCATGACCTTCATTATTGAGACTAAAAGCTCTGATTCAGATTGTTTGAGGTTTGAAAAAGAGGTGTGCTAGCTTTGCTTAGTTTATTTCTTATTTTTGCTATATATATACATATATATATATAATTATTAGAATGTGTGTATTGAAAATGCTATGATAGATATTTTGTGTTTATCCAAATGCAACAATAGTTTCTTGTATGAATGTGCAAGAGGCCTGTGGCAGAATGCTATGTTTTTATTGTAGTTTAAGATTATAAAAGTAGGAATGCAACAATTTTTTAATTTTCAGATATGTCCTAAATTATTGAAATTTGATTCATAGCAGACATTTTCTGTTGTTGTTGTTTTTAAAAGGGCTCATTGCACAGTGTTAATTGTCCCCAGTGGGGGAATGTGAAGGAATATTGTTACGCTTTCAAAAATGTTACTGAGATTTAAAAAACAGCCTTCTATTTTCAGAAATTATTTATGAATTAATTTACTATAGAATTATCTCTCTAATTATTGTAACTGGGTGACAGTTTAAGCCTCTCTTTCTTTTAAAATGTTATATTTTTAAATATTATTACTGTGTTAGAGAAAATTGCTTGCTATATTTCCCCTCTCTCCTACGAAAGCTTTCTTCCTTAAATTGTTGTATTCCTACATGCTGAAGACATTTAAAACAAGGTTTTGTGCCTGCAGCAGAGCCTGCAGAAGCTGATACAAGGGACACTGGTCTTTTGACAAAATACTTGTGTAAATTTTGATACTGTATTAAAACTATTTTTTTAAAGTTCTGCATAAAATTGAGTATTAAGTATATGTGTTCATCTTAGCAATGATAATAAATTATTTAATCTCACAGTGTTTTGAATCTTCTTCAAAATGGTTTTCCTAAATAGATTTCTACTAGTCACTACGTATCATAATGATCCTACATGATAGGTGGAAATAATAGTAATGCAGATGGTTTATTATTTTAAACATGAAGCAAAGGAATATGTATAATGTTCAGAATAATGAGGTATTTAATATTTAGAGAGTCCTCAATTTGCACCGCTCTCTATTTATAGTTAAAAATTTAGAATGATATTTTAGAAGTATTTTAAAATTTATTTCTGTTATAAAATCTTCTTTTAGTCTTTTATATAGATTAAAATGAACCTTTCTGACTATTATCAATTTATTATTAAAATGGTCATCAGAAAGAAATAAACTGGAGGGGAAACACTAAAGAAATAGCAAACTAGGCCTCTGTATTTATGAAACTTACACATTATTGGGAAAGGTGTAATTTTGCACATTCACCAGGACATAGATAGGAACATACATTCACACACAACATGCTCTGATGGAGAACCTACATACTTCTTGCAAGTCACTGATTAGACTGTAGAATAAGGCTTTATACATTTAGCATTAACCTCACCTTTAAATGACGGAGGAGACAGCCAAGTGCCTGCATCTTGCTATTGCCCAATACGTTTATCATTCAAAATGAGGGCACCATTATCTTGTGTGACCAGTTTATTTGTTCATGATCCTATCCTCCCTAGACAAAGGTTAACTGATGTACTGTGGCAGAGTATTTTTATCAGAAACAGAGTGCCAATCAGAATCTGTGCTTTTAAATGAACACCTTTCAAATTTCTAGCACATGCTTAAGGCACTGTAGAAAATTCAGATCATCTTATGTGACATCCAGTGAGATACTGACAGTCTAATTGGGATGATTGTTCTTTAGTTCAATGGAACATTTAATGAACACCTAACCCTGTCATGGGAATAATCACAGCTTTGGTTCCTGATTCTCAAGAAATACATGGGACAGTAGTATCTGGGATGCCAGCTGGAGCTGCTTTTATTCTTGAGATCTAGGTAGGATTGCCTCAAACATCCACTCTCTTGATCTGAGGAAGCAGAAGCCTCATAATGATTACCACCAGTTTCCAGAGTTTGTACTCCGTGGCAAGCTTCTTGTTGCCTCATCTGCCCCTCACCGCCAGGGGCAAACCAATTTCTCTGTTGGAAACTTTGGAATCCATTTTTGGGGAAGGATATGTCCACCTCAAACTGGATTATCAAGGTACATTATCCCTGCGAGCTCAGGCACCTCTAAGGGGAATTTTTAAGCATTTGGCTTATAGAGAACGGAAATTTCTCCATTCTGTTACACAATTAAAGGCAGTATATTAGGTTGAACTATATAAAATTGCCAACCCTTGACCATCTGTCAACTATAAAAATAGCAATTTCACATAGTTTAACCTCAGATGATTAAGAGATTTTTTTGGTGGAAGTTAGTAAATAAAGTGGGAGTTAGGGAAGAGAGAATCATCACATTGGACTGGAGCCATCTTAAAGCAGTGTGTACTAAGTACAGCATTGAATAAAGAACATTCGGCTTTAGAGAGACAGGCTTGGGGCCAGCAAGGTCAGCATTTAACACTAACATTAGCTCTGTGAGTTTGAACTTCACTGAGCCTCAGTTTCCTCACTGGCCGAATAGAGATAAAATCTATATTGCTGAGTTGTTGCAAGATTCTTATTACCTCTGTAATGTCAAAGTTCAATGATTTTGACGGTGCATGAAGAATGATAGCAGCTCTTCCAGGATAGGAGCCTAGACGCTGTGGGATCTGGTGATTTATATCATTAGACTGAGAAGAACAAACTACATTGACATTGGAGACTCTGTCCACTACCTAGATATATATAAAGAATTCTAGGTACACAGTAACATATTAGCAAGCCCTGTCCTTTATACATGACCAACCTATCATAGGCCTCGGAATGGCCAGTCGCAGATGGTGATTGTGTAGTTGGAAGGAAGAAAATTGGTCTAATTCTCACATACAAACAATATGTTTTAAAGACAAAATTCCCACAATTATTTAATTATGTATTTGTTTTTCATGTCACTGAGACAAGATAAAAACTTCCATTTCTAAATGGCAGAATGAGTGCTTACTGCAGCTTTCTCTTCTTGCCTCAAACAATAAAAGTGATTTTAATAAATGTATAATCCCACTAGACCATAAGAAATAGAGTACTCCATAGGCCAGCAGTTATGATGAATCCTGGAAAGAATTGAGACAAAATGTATCTGAATGAAGAGTGAATCCATAATCCGAAGTACATGGTGCAGGGTATTGATGAAGAAGGAGGGTGCAAGGATGCTCCACAGGAGGAAGAGTTGGAGCATGCATTGTGTGGACTCGTGGGCTGAGAAGAGACAGGCATTTTGACTTCTGCATGTAACCATTCCTTGGGTTGAGAAGAGAATAATAAAGATAATTTCTCCCAGTCCAGAGCAAGGAAGGCATTTGAATTAGAAGCAAGGAAAAGTCCTTAGAGTCCGACAGGAAAGGGGTCCCCCATTCCCAGATCATTAGCTGCTGGCATAGCCCGCCTGGACGTGTGTCCCATCCTTCCCTTCACACTTACAGAGGTGTAGTTATCTTCCAAGCCCAGCAGCATGGATTCTTTCTCCTACAAACAAGTTGTAGCATAAACACAGCAGATCAATAAGGAATTTTTGACACTTGGGTGAGTATACAACTAAAAATCACCCAACAGTGAAGGGACACCATGATTATGAATCAGAAGCACAAAACTCAACAAAGAAAAGAATATATACCAAGGGAAAGAATTAGAAGTAAGAGGACTTCAGAAGTACAGCCAACATTCTCAGAAAGATGGCAAATAATTGCATTCATTAAAAAAATTATTTTACATCTTGGAAGTAAAATATCAGTGTGGAAAAATAATATGCTGGCTACATAGCAGAAAGAACATTGCTGAGAATTTCAGTGAGTTTGAGGACAAGAAAATTTGTCACAATTCAGTAGAAGATTTTAGAAAGTCTGAAAATCAGATAAATGGAGTCTCTATCCCAAAGTTCCCAAAGCGCTTTCTCCTACTCACTTTCTACCTCCTATCTTTTCCTCCTTCTCTTTTCTAGTTGTTGTTTAATTGCCGTGTTTTATTTGTGTTTTAAATGTTGAAGCCTCCTTAAGTGGCTCAACAGAGTAGGGCGCTGGCCCCATATGCCGGAGGTGGCAGGTTCAAACCCAATCCCGGCCAAAAACTGCAAAATAATAATAATAATAATAATAATAATAAATTTAAAAAATTATTTAGAAGTAAAGATAAACCAAAAGTGGTTTGTATCATTTCACTGAGATTCAAAAATGTCCCTATAAAACAGAAGGTCCTCCTACTAGTGCGTCTCATCATTTTGATGCTAAACTTATAAATCCATTTGGTCTTGTTACCAAGAAGGGTTTTGTCTCCTATCCCAGGTCTTGTACTTGTCTATATCCTGTTCATAAGTGATAAAGTGATAGCATGCAACCTAATTGCCATGGCAATAGATTCATATGCTAATCAGGAATGCAGTTGTTTAACAGCACAAAAGGTCTGAGTTTGGCCTTTGATTCTATTAATATGTACCATTGCTGGGTAGGGACCAACTGCATGAGCTTAATATAACATTTCAGAAAAACCTTTTAAGAATCTCTGTTCTACCTCTGCAAGAATCTATGTTAGGCAGGAATGAGTTCTGACAGACCAGACAACTGTCTCCAGAGGATTTTCATTCTTTTTACTGTAACCATTCTCCAAGTCCCATCTGCGCCTTCCATTAAATAGTGATCACGTACTTAGGTAAGTGAGTAGGTAGAAAGTGAGTAGGTTACCCAGAACTCATTTTCTCTTCCTTCTTCCTAAACAAGCCTTCATTGGCTTTAAAAACACACCCCTCATTCAAAGCCCAAGAGAATCAAGAGACTCATCTTCTAACTAGAGCTGAATCTTGATTGATCTGAAGGCTGAACACAAGGCAAACCTTGGTATTCTCATCCTACTTGCCAATAATTGGTTTAGGTACCCAATTTTAAGCCAGTCAACACATGGTGTTTGTGTGGTTCCCTGGTGGCCACTTGACCACCTGACTCATTTAAACTCTTCAGAAAGAAATTTTATTATATGGGTAAAGGCAAGGTTGTTTTCTCTCTTTGGATGTGCTAAGGAAGAGTTGTCTGGTACCAGTAATCCCGCCAGCTGCTGTTAGAGAAGTCATCCTGAGGAAAGAAGCATAGAAAAGGCTAGAGCTGGAAGAACAGTGGAGAGAAGGAGCTAGAACATGGATCATGCTTTGCCTGGAGTCCAGTCTACCACTAGACTCCCAAATACAGAGATTAAAATTGCCTTATTGTTTTAAAACAGTTTAATTTGGGATTCTGTTACTGCCCCAAATCATACCCAGTGAAATTATATATATTAAATATTGTGAATTGGATACATGATCTCCTGTAAAAATTGGAGCTTAACTTACTCTATCCAATGATGGCTTAGTTCAGTGATCTTAGCCAATGTGCCATGGCACACTGGTTTGCTGTGAGAGAATCTCAGATTGCCAAGAAAAATGTTAAAGATCATGAATTAAATTATTTTTGAAATAAGTTCAAAGCACAGTGAGTATATTCTTTTTTTTTTTTTTACTCTTTTTTTTTTTTTTGATCAATACAATTTAAGTGTGCTGCAAAATTTAACTATAGATTCAAGTGTGCTGTGGGATAAAGAAGACTGAAAAACACTGGCTTAGGTGTATTATGAAGAACAAAGAGTGTGTTTAAACAACTGATCTCACTATCATAAAGAGAGGTTCAATATTATCTCTATGTAAAGGAATAAGAAGAAATTATTAAATGGAGCTTCACAGTCTTCCTCATTCCTTTTGGTGGTTGTACTTTCCAAGTGTTTTCTGCTCTTCTCCTGACCGCTGCATCCTCCAGTCCATCTGGGGAAAAAGGTAAGGAACAGTACTGAGGCAAAGTCTCACAGTATAAGGAGACTGCTTGCTGCAATGCCTGGGGAGGGTGAAAACAAATAGTGCAAGCTGTGCTGGGAGCTGAGAAGGGCGGGTGTGGGGACACAGAGGGACCAGGGTGGGGAGTCCAGGCTTTGGATGAGACAATGCGACTGGGAGGAAAGAAAAAGAATTCCAAGAGTATTAGAATTCCCAAGAATAAGAGTAGCCCAGAGATGTTAATAACACTGTGAATTTGAAGCCTTCCCAATTTTTACGAATTACCAAATGTTCAAAAATACAGTGAACAGAGAAAATGTTGTAATAAACGCTGACATTTTGCTCTGTTTAGTTCAATTTTAACAGAAAACCCTTTTTAAAGTCCCTGTTAAGCACCCTTCCTTTTTCTCATACTAACAGCAAAATCTATACTGAAGTTGGTATTTATCTTTTCCATTCATGGTTTTATAATTAGAAATATGTGCCTGCAAACATATAGCGAATTGTTCATGTGTTTAACACATTTCCATAAATGTCATCCTTCTGCAACTGTTCTTTTAATATTGACTTTGAGATTTGCATGTGTTAATTCATGTGGATCGAATTCATATGTTTTTATTGCTGCATAAGTTTTTATTATAAGAATATACTGCAATTTATGATTACTCAAACTAATAGGTTATTCCAGATTATTTGGCCATTACAAGCAATGCTAAAGAAACATCTATGTGCAATTCTCTTTCGGCACCTGTGCAGAGTTTCTGTAGTATACAGAAGTGTACATGGAACTAATTACTTGCAAGGTGTGGATGGATGTCTTCAAGTATAAGACCCTGCAAGATTTTTCTTCAGAGTGGACCCATGCAGTGTCTTACTAGCAGAGTGACAAACACATCTATTTTCCCATTTCCTTAATATGTGGTGGCCTTTTACAACGTTTGGCAATCTTATAGATGTGAAATAGTGTCTCATTGTGGTTTTGTTTTGCCCCTATCACCAGTGATGTTAACAAATCATAAGTGTTTGTCCAAAGGTTTCCTCAGAAAGTTCATGTCCTATAACCATTTCTCTGCTTGGTTGTTTGTATTTTGGGAGACCTTTATATATTTTGTTTATTGTGTCTTTGTGGAATATATACATTGCAAATACCTTTCTAGTATTTTTGTGGTTTTATATGAAAGCTTTTAGTATTTATGTAGTAAAACTTTTGAGTCTACCCTTATATGTATAACTTTTGATTTGGGGGAATTTTGAGGAAGTCTTCCTACCCTGAAATTATAAAGGTAATCTTTATTCTAAAAGTTGTAAAATTTTACTATCTCATATATATACGTATGTGTGTATATATATGTGTGTGTGTGTGTGTGTAAATATATATATACATGTACATATATATGTCGTTATCTATTGGTAATTTATTTTTGTGCATTTTTTTTTATTTCCCCTTGTATTCTCTGAGCCTAGCACAGTATCTGCACATAAGCTGAATGAGTGAACATTTTGAAAGAAAGGATTTTTTGGGGGGGTTGGGGGGAAGAGGCTCACAGGCTAACTAGAATTACGGCTTCTCACTCAGAGAACACAATTTCCAGATTGCTCTCTTGTCTGTTCTGGTGTCCTGATTGACCAATTTGTCCTTAAATAATTTTTTTAAATTATTTTATTTATTTATTTTTTTATTGTTAAATCATAGCTGTGTACATTAGTGCAATCGCCTTATTTTTGTGCATTTTATGAGACAGACATCTAATCATTCTTTTTCCATATTATCCCAGGTCAATTTATTGAATAGCCTCTCTTTCTGCACTTATTTGTAATTCCACCTCTTCTTTTTTTTTAGGTATTTACATAGATGTGCTTTTGAATATTAGATTTCTATTCTCTGGTTCACTGTTTTGTCTTAGTTACTTAATTGCTATGTCTTTTTTAAAATATTTTGATATCTTCTTGTTCTTCAATACTGACTTTTACTTCTATAGGAATTTTAGAGATCAATTTATCAATTATCATTAAGAAAAATTCTGCTTGGGCATTTGATCAGAATTTGATTGGATTTATCTATCTGTCTATCGGGAATAAGGAACTGTGTTTTACCATAACTTAATCTTTAAAGTTATTCAGATTTTTAATACACTTTGATAATGCTTTGTAGTTTTATCCATGAAGAAAGGCCTTGTCAATGTTTTGTTAGATTCATTCCTAGATATCCTATAGTTTTTGTTGATATTGTGAATGGGATCTTTGTTTTCATTACATTTTTTCTAACTGGTTATTACAGAGGTATAAGAACTTTGTCTTTTGTCAAGTAACCCTGAAGAACAGTTAGTTTGTGTATACTGTTGAATTTCCAATGAAGGCAAGCATACTCAGTTATAACTATATCTTTCATTCTATTTCTTGTAGCTGGTTTTATTAGCATAGTGATTAAGAACAGTCTTTGAGATTAGAAAGGCTAGCTGTGTGACCTTGAACTTTATATTTTAGAATTCTTATCGTATAACAAAAATAACAATATATAATTTAACTTGTATTTTATGAAAATTAACTGAGTTATTTTATGTAAATCACTGGAAACAATGTTACATATATAAATAAACTTAATACATAATGTTATCTTTTATTATTATTATTTCTATGGCTGAAGTATATAGTGTCATATAGAAATAGAAACTGTGATTGTAGGCATTATTATATTTTCTTTACTTTCATAAAATGCTGCTAAGCCACAACCACTTTCTGAATGTGACGTTGTCAAACTCTATGGCTTATTTAAGTTTTGGATCAGATCTAAAATCTCTTTTCTAACAAAAAATATTGACTTTGCTAACAAGTGCCTACTGTGCGCATAGACAGACCAGCTGTTCATCCAAAGGAGAATGATAGATTGTTCATCAACTGCTATATGAAAAAGTAAGTTTATTCACCTGCTCAGTTGGTTTCCAAAGCATTTGGTGCTTTCCTCAATGCACAGCCAGTATAGAAATTTGCATTTCAATCACCAGAGAGTATAATCAGATTTTTCCGCTGCCTCTTAACAAAAGCCTACGAAAAGTTCCATTTAGAAAGATCAGAATCTCACTACTTTTGGTCATTTAAAACAGTCATTAAAACAAATTAGATCACCAGACTGTGATCACCCACTAGATTGTACTAAATATTTACCCAAGTACTATTTTACGGAATGATCATGTGTTGCTATGAAATGTTTCCAAGTCTAATTTTCATTGATAAAATAGGTCTCATATACACTCCCAAGTGAAAAATTCGGTCTAGAATTTGTAATTGGGAAATGGTTGCTTCATACGAATCACAGGAGGAGATGAGATTTTTCTCTCTTCTTGAATTTGCTGGGTTTAGACTTAGCATGTTTGGACTTTTTTCTGGCTGTCAGAAAGTCCAGAGTCACATTTGAAATCAGGTCATATACACAGGACTGACCTCCATGGTTAGCTTCTGTAAATTCTTGTTTTTTCCTTGGTCTCTATGTTCCTTTTCTAATTTATTTATTTCCATTTACAATGCCAGCTTATTATTTTTATAAGGTCATTAAATATTTTTTAAAGAGCCGTGGTATAGATACCTTCAGGAATTAAAAATAACTATTAAGCCACAGGAAAAACGAAAAGCTAGAAAATGGTAAGTAAACCACAATAAAATCAAAACAAAAATAAAACCACACCATCATGAACTTTGCTTTTTCCTCTTTCTTTTTGTATTTGCTGATGTGAATAAACCTTTCTAACATTTGGAATAAATAAATTATATATAAATATTTTAAGATAATTTACATTTATTGTTTAACAGAGATTCAGTTATTGAGTTTAAAATACCTGAACTCTCTTGCTCTTACAGTGGGTAAAATCAAACATACTTCTCATTCATTTCTCAGGTGATGTAACTACTTCTAAAATTTTAGCATGAAACTTTTATAAAGAAGACAAATGCATATTGACTTTTCCTCCTCAGGACTCATTTTATCTTGAGCAAATTTTTTCAGCTCCCAAAGGGAAGATGGTTTAAGTAGGAGACAAGATCTCATGATTAATGCACACATCTTTTTCCATGTTACAACCTAAAATTGACATTTATATTGCATGAACTGTATTCAGCTCACAGAAGAAGAAGGGGACTTGAAAAAAAGATTTTAAAAACAAAGGAATTCCTATTGGTTCAGTTGAGTAGTTAAAATTCTACGTGAGATAGCATAGAGAACTGACTTGGTTTTTTTCACTTGTTCTTCTTTTCTGTTGTTTTTGCCTTAAAATTATTCAGAAACTCTACTTGTGGCAATTTGATTTCGTTAAATGACTGAGAGCAATCGTCAGTCAGTTCCTTCTCCAATGAGCTTCAGTGCATGGATTAATGTATGAATTTTCTCTCCTGTATTTATTGCTTTATTAACCTGAACCATTTGCTGAAGCCCTGCTTAGCAGATATGAGCAGTAATAGTGGTGATGTTGAACCTGCTCCACACCTGTGCCTTGCTGACATCCGAAGACTCGGATATTCTGAGCACCATTCAATTCATCATGGTACGGTGGTACTACGGATGGAACCTACGGGGAAGAATGCCTAGCATAACTTTGGTACCCAGTGCAATTAGTATCTGCTATGCTTCTGTTTTGATTCTGTCTTACCTTTGAAGGAAAACGGTTAGACTAGAAAATATAGAACAAACAACAGTTAAAGAAAGGAGGCAGAAGGGAGTTGAAAACTGGTAAGAGCTTCCTAAGGACTTATATTCGTCTATCCTAAGAGAATGTATTAAATCTTCTTAAAAGCAATAAAGCTTTGTTTCTTTTTAAGACATTATAAACATGTCACTAATTTACTAATTAATCTTGTGTGTGTGTTTGTTTATTCATTCATGGATCACCTGGCATGTTATTTGAATCAGTCTGCCACAAGCTGGATTAGACAGTGTGCAGCAGTGGACAGAGCCCAGGCGCTCCTCCCACGCAATCTGAACACTAGCAGGGAAGGTAGGCTTTGAGCAAGCAATTGCCGAGGAGTTGAGTAATATAAAGTAGAAATACAAGTGTTATGAAAGCTTATAACAAAATATTTTAGGTTGAATTTTCCAGAAGCAGCTCTTCTCTTGTGCAAGGGAAGTGTTCTCCAGAGAAACAAGAAAGGAAATGGGGGAAGCCGGACAGGTAAGGGGAACGAAGTCAAATAAAAAAGCAAATTCTGGAGGGCAGCTTCAGCCTAGCAAGGGAACTGGGGAGAGAGTAAACTGCACTTTGGAGTTTGGCCTGAGCCAAGGCAAGTGAGCTGGGCTTTTACCCCCGCCCCCAAACCCTCCCTCAGGCATAGAGGACCAAACGAGAGAGGGTGTGGTCATGGTGGGTGTGAGAAGGTAAAGGCGATACTTCCCTCTCTCTGCACCAGTGGTTCTGGGAACCTGGGGCAGCAGGACACAGAAGAGTCACACAGGCTTGGCACCCGTAGCTCAGTGAGTAGGGTGCCAGCCACATACACCAAAGCTGGTGGGTTCGAGCCTGCCCTGGGCCTGCTAAACTGTGACAACTGCAACCAAAAAGTAGCCAGGCGTTGTGGCAGGCGCCTGTAGTCCCAACTAAGGAGACTGAGGAATCGCTTAAACCCAAGAGTTGAGGTTGATGTGAACTGTGATCTGTGATGCCACAGCACTCTACCAAGGGCAACATAGTAAGACTGTCTCCAAAAAAAAAAAAAAAAAAAAAAATGAGTTACAGGCATAGCCCTTTGGAAGCAAAAAGGCATAGAAGCTAGAAGCAGAGCACACAAATGATACTGGATCTCAGGGCATCTGTGCAGGTGCAGTTACTATCAGTGTTTCTCACTTGCTTTAATCTGATAGTTTGCGGTTTGCACTTTATAATATTAAGTTTACAATGCCCTGCTCCAGCTTCCTTGAGATGATGGTCATTATAATTTCTAAGGAAAAATTTATAAGAATAAGTGGGATGAGCTACAATTTTTGCTGCAGTTAGTCACAAAACTGTAATTGATTTTTACCATCCATCTCAACATTTTCTCTACAATCTATTTTAACACATTGACTGCCACACACACAAAATAAGAAAATTTTTTTCTTGAGACCACAGTGTTTTATTACAAAAATATAATAAAATCAATGAAAAAGTAATATGAAAACTTGAAAATTTAGTAATATATAAAGTAATATTGCCAGGTGCAGTAGCTCATGCCTATAATCCTAGCACTCTTGGAGGCCGAGGTGGGTGGATTGCCTGAGTTCCCAGGTTCAAGACCAGCCTGAAACAGAGCAAGACCCAATTTCTAAACATAGCTGGGCGCTGTAGCGAGCACCTATAGTCCCAGGTACTCCGGAGGCTGAGGCAAGAGAATCACTTGAGCCCAAGAGTTTGAGGTTGCTGTGAGCTTTGACACCACAGCACTTTACCAAGGGCAACAAAGTGAGACTCTGTCTCAAAGAAAAGAAAAAAAGTAATATAAAAACCTGAAAAATAGTTTGTAACTCATGTGGCAGTTGATGGGTTGAATTCCTCTCACTTTGCTGGTACTTACGCTGGTCCAGGTGACTTGCCTAGATGTTCATTTGTGAGCATCATCCTGTGGTCATCATGCCCCTACCAGGCTGTCATGGCTGTAATCGTGCATTGGTAGTTGAAACTAGGTGTAGAAGGATTGAGCTCCCAGTGTGTGGAGTGTTTTTATATCATATTGAATTTTACCAAATGTTTGTCTGCATCTACTTTGGTGTCATCTCATTTTTCCCTTTTATTTGGTTATTATGGTGAGTGGCACTTACTATTTTTTTGTATGTTGAGTCAAGCTTGCAGTCTCAGATTGGGTTCCCTAGAAGCCAATACTGAAATGGATTTGGGGGTAAAGGATATTTTTTAGGGGTCAACACCTGTGTAAGGAGGAGGAAGGAATGTAGCTAGATCTTTCTGAGATATTTTCCATGTATAATTATGAAATGTCTCCCTTCATATTTTATAATATTCTTTGCCTTGACATCTACTAAATTTGACATAAATAATGGTCACAGCAGCTTTATAAATCTTATTGTGATGTCTTTTCTCATTTTTATGCTCTCAACTTATTTTTGTGCTGCTATTTAAAATTTATCTCTTACACATAGCGTATAGTGGAGCCTGCTTTTTTAACTGTAGCATGGCACTCTTTCTGAACAATGTTTTATTTTCTTTAGATTTAACAATTTCATTAGGTTTTATTCATTAATGAACTTTAACCTGTAGAGCCATTGAAGTGTGTAGCAGACTTAAACAGAAAGTATAGAGGGTTTTCATATACCCACATTCCCACACATGTATAACCTCCTCTAGTGATATCCCAAATCACAGTGGTACATTGGTTACAATCAATGAATGACAGACATATCATCCTCACCCAAAGTCCAGTTTACATAGGGTTTACTCTTGGTGTGGTACGTTCTGTGGGTCTTGACAAACATATAATGTCACATATCTACCCTTGTCATACCCAGAATAGTCTCACTGCCCTAAAAATTCACTATGCTCTGCTTACTCATTCTTCCATTGCCCCCAATGCCTGACATCCACTGTCTCTTCACTAGTCTCATAATTTTTCCTTTCCACAATGCAAAACTGGCTTCTTTGACTTAATAATATGTACTTAAGGCTCCTCCATGGATATCCTTGTCTTGGTAGCTCATTTCTTCTCAGCACTGCATAATATTACATTATATGGCTATATCATATTTTTATTTATTGATTCATCTACTGAAAGACATCTTGGTTGCTTCCAAGTTTGGCAGTAAACATCATGTGTAGGTAGTTGTGTAGATATAAATTTTTAATTCATTTGGGTACATTCAAAGGAATATGGTTGTTAGATTCAATGGTAATAATATGTTCAGTTTTTTAGAAAACAAATTATCTATGAAAGAGCTATACCCTTATGCATTCTTACTAACGATGAATAAGCGTTCCTGTTGCTCCACATCCTTGCTAGCATTTGTTGTTGTCACTATTTTGGATTTTAGCCTTTCTAACAGGTGTATAGACACTTCATTGCTGTTTTAATTTGCAATTCTCTAGTGATACATGATGTTGTACATCTTTTTATATGCTTCCTTGCCATCTATATATCTTTCTAATGAGCTGTCCGTTCAATTCTTTTGCCCCCCTCTTTTTTGTGTGTATGTGGTTTTTGGCCAGGGCTGGGTTTGAACCCACTACCTCTGGCATATGGGACCGGCGCTCTACCCCTTTAAGCCACAGGTGCCGCCCCCTTGCCCCCTTTTTAATTGTTCCTTTTCTTACTGTTGAGCTTTAAGAGTATATATATATATATATATATATATATATATATATATAGTGTGTGTGTGTGTGTGTGTTTCAAATAACAGTCTTTTATCAGATGTGTCTTTGAAAATATTTTCTCTCAGTTTGTGGCTTATTTTCTTATTCTCTTGGCATTGTCTTTTGCACATCAGAGGTTTTTAATCTTAATTAAACTGACCAACTGTTTCTTTAATAAATCATGCCTTTGGTATTGTATCTAGAAAGTCATCAATATCCCCACAGAAATTTTTCCAAAGGAGATAGACAAATGGCCAAGAAACATGAAAAACTGATCAACATCACTAATCATCAGGAAAATGCAAATTAAAACCCTAATGAGATATCATCTTACCCGCATCAGGACTACTATTATTGAAAAGTTAAAAAGCAATAGATGCTGGCAAGATGAAGAGGTAAAGGAACATGTCTACACTGTTGTTAGAAATTAGTACACTGCAAATTGGAACAGCCCCTATGGAAAACAATAGAGATACCTCAAAGAAATAAATGTAGACCTACTATTCAATCTAGCAGTCCCACTGCTAGGAATTTACTCAAAGGAAAAGAAGAATTTTATCGGAAAGACCCCAAGCTTGAATGTTTATAGCAACATAATTCACAACTGCAAACATGAAATCAACCTAAATGTCCATTAATTCATGAGTTGGTAAAGAAACCGTGACTGAGAGAGATACATATGTATGTATGTGGATATATATGTGTGTGTGTGTGTGTGTGTGTGTGTGTGTGTATGTATGTATGTGTGTATATGTATATATATACACATACATACATACATACATGTGTATTGTGAGTACTACTCAGTCATAAAAAGGAATAAAATTAGGTCTTTCATAGCAATTTGGGTGGAACTGGAAACCATTGTCCTAAGTAAAGTATCTCAGGACTGGAAAAGCAAACAAAACATGTACTCAGTAATAATTGGGAAATAAATGATGGGGGCACATAGGTACAGAGAGATGTAAAGGATAGGAGAAATGAGCAAGGGGGGAGGCTGGAAGGGGAGTGAGGGATCCAAACTTAGCTTGTGAGTACAATACACATGGTCCTAGTGATGAGCATACTGAAAACCTTGACATCAGCATTATGGAGTATATCCATGTTACAAAAACATTTGTACCCCATTAATGTTTTGAAAACAAAGAACACACATATACACAAAATCCCACCCCAGGGGTGCCATAGTGTGTTTTATTACTGTAAGTGTTAATTTTACATTGTAAACTCTTCTCAAAAAATTTATTTCCATTGCAACATGTCTAATCTGTACCTTATGATATGAACTCATATAAATAACATAATAAACTCTCCCAAACCACAGAAAAACATAAACTAGAAATAGGAAAATATTGTGTAGCATACATGTAATTAATATACACTGGTTATAAATTAAAAAGCATATAGGGGAAAAAAATTCTCCTTTCCAACTTAAAGTACCCTTTTTTTAAACCTAGAACAGAGCTTGCCACATATTGGACACTTAATAAATAAGTATGACTTCTAACTCTAGTAAATAAAAACAAATACATACCTGTTGATGTTCCATAGACATTCTTTTTTAATTTTTATTTATTTTTATTGAAACAAATGACAAATCTTATTACATGATTTAATTAATAAATTTATTAATTAATAAAAATTAACTCATGTAATAAGATTTGTCTGTAGACATTCTTAATGTTAGACATTCAATAGTTCTTGATGCCTAAACTCAGAAGCCAAACTTACTGTTTTGCTCAATTCAATCTATAATCATTTATTGTGCCCATCACTGATATAGGCCAATAAACATTATTTTAAAAAAGCATATAGGAAGCTACACATTTTTCTCATTTTAAGATTAAGCAATTTATTGCATCTTGGGTCTGTATCTCCAATGCCTTAAGAAAAAACTACACTCTAATTTTTCTCCAATTAGCATTTGCAATTAAATACTCACAACATACTGACACTTTATATGCAAGTGTTAACTTCCCCTGTCAGTTTTTATTTCTTACAGAAAGATTTCAATCCCTAATGAAAGATCAATGGTATCAGGAGGGGATTCTCTTTAATTACTCTTTTCCTCACAGTGTATAGGGACTCTTCTGACTGGAAAATCAACTGACTGCAGACATTTTGTTTTGAAAGCTAGTTGAATTATAGTAAACGATAGGAGTTCTTACGCAATACGTTTATGGTTTGGGTAAAGCAATCTGTAGAGAAATTCATTTTGTATAAGTTCAGT
The DNA here is from genome assembly GCA_963574355.1 of Loris lydekkerianus. NCBI lineage: Eukaryota > Metazoa > Chordata > Mammalia > Primates > Lorisidae > Loris > Loris lydekkerianus. The sequence continues at coordinate 44,687 of CAUYPK010018932.1, forward strand.
AGAATTGATTCAGTGGGGCCACCAGAAAAGAATGAGGTAAAAGGGAAGCTAATAGAAGATACAAAAGTCATTTCATTTTTAAAGTAATGTCTTTGTTCTTTGATCACACTGGAGAGGCTGCTACCAACCATGAGTTCTTGGGCTCCATGTAATAGAAATTGACACAAAGCCAAGAAGATTCCCTGAGGAGCCTTTCTTGAGCCTTATGCTCAAGCACCGGATCTCGAGGGTAGGTCTTTGTGGTGTTTTAAGGAGAGTGAAATGAATAATTCATGCGGTAAGTGTCATGACATATGTGAGCTGGAGTGTAGGATGTGCAGGTACAGTAAGAAATCCTGTTCACACATCCATTGCATAATTTAGAAAATGGCAGATAAATTTCTCCTGGGGTGGGAGTTTAGCAGTCCAATGAGGCAAAGGGTCATATGAGTCATTCTCCTGGTCTTGTGCTCATGTGAGTGCTAGAGTCCACAGCCTTGGGTAAGATTTATAGTGAAATAAGTAACTGAGCTTGTGTTCAAGGTCTGACGGGTGGTGGGCGTGAGAGGTACGTTAGTGGGTCTGGGTGGAGTGCTGTTCCCACTCTGTCTCGATTCTATTGTTTCAGGGGTCCTCAAACTCCACATGAAGCAGAGTGATTGTATTTGCTTCCGTTTTGTTTTTTTACTTCAAAATAAGGAAGGGGAAGGGAGGGGGGAGGTTTGGGTGGAGGAAGGGTGATGGGTTGGGCCACATCTATGGTGCATATTTTTATCTATAATAAAAAAATAAAATAAAATAAAATAAAATAAAAATTAAAAAAAATCAAAATAAGATATATGCAGTGTGCATAGGAATTTGTTCATATTTTTTTTAAAATTATAGTCTGGGACAGTGAACTGGCCCCCTGTTTAAAAAGTTTAAGGACCTCTGGTTCACCTTCTAGACTTGCCACTTCTCTCTTCACTGCCAAGTCAAAGCACCTTCACTTTTCAATCCTTTCCCCAAGATTTAAAAATTCAGAGGTAATAACAACTTTTCTGGGTGCATGTGTGTTTGTGTGTTTTGAAGGCTCTGGTCTCTCTTCCCCATTATGACCAATTCTGAAATTTTTCTTTCAGGCCACATCATGATTGGCATCTACGTACCTCTGAGAGGCCCCATGGCTGTTTCTCAAGCCTGTGACCCAACATGCTGAAGCTATATGGGGATTTAAGGTTAAATGGAATAAGATTTGGTACTCTCTTTCATTTGTGGTTTTCTCTGTTACACAAAAGCAGCCTCTGTTGCACTCTAATTCTTTCTAAGTACTTAATCTTTCCATTACTCCCCCTTTCAACTTCCACTACCATAAGATTAGAGTGGATGGCAACTGGGACAACAGGCAAAGGTGAATGTAAAACTCCATACTGTGATGAAGACCTTGTTAATGTTGCAAATTTGCAGTGACTCATTTCTTCTCTTAGAGATGAAATTCTTGACCTGAGTCAAAGGGCCCTGACTGCATCTAAATGGACAACAGTGGATTGTGAATTTGCACAATATTTTACAGGTATGTGAATTTAACTAGGGGCTTTTTAAATCCCCCAAATATCAGTAATCACAGAAAATTAGCTTTTTTGTTACCACATGAAAATATATATGAATCTAGTACACCTATGCTACTAGTTTTGCAGACATGCTGGGAAATATATAAATTCTGCAAGTTTTGGTTCATGTTGGGACAATACTTTACATCCCAGACACTACATCACTACAAAGTAATTGGTAAGTAGTTGGTTATAGCAGGAGGTGACATCTGATAAAGGTTAGAAGTACTGCTTTGGAGCTACGCAGAGTTAGATTTAAGTGCTAACTCTACTACTTTCTAATAACTAGCCTGGAGCAGGTTATATAGCACATATAAGCCCAAGTTATAAAATGGACATAAGAAGTATATCCGCCTCATAGGGTGATTATGAGGAATGTGAAAAATGCATGGAAAAGTACTTGCTTGAAATATACAGTTAAAGTTCATGCTTTGCAATAAAAATCAGTGTAGGTGAAAGTACATTGATGGACAAAGGATTAACTAAATCACCTTTTATATCTCTTTCCTACCTTTCACACTTCTTTAGCAATACTCAAAAGACAGAGAAAATAACAGCTAAGGACTGGATCCAGATAGAAAATGTCCTACAAAGCTTTCCAGTCTCCCCATGTAGAGCAGAAAAAGAGGTACTCTGAGAGCTGAGCACTAGATATTTAGAAATCTATATTCATGCTTTATCAATCTTTAACAGACTCAAATCTCCCTAGATTGGGCTGCTCTTCTATTTCTTCTGTTTGTATATGTAAAATACTATGCAGTATTAGTACTAGATTGTAAATGCATTTAGGGCAAATGTAAGTTTTGTTCATATATGTGAGTGTACATATATATTTTGATGTAAAGTACCAAGCACACCATCTTATAATAAGATTTAGACACTTCCTGAGTTCTGACACAGTGAAAGGCACATGTGAGTATCAAATATTACTGAATATTACTAGATATCTTCTAGAAAAAAGTGAATGAGATTATTTTAATAGTGACTGCTTTCAAGGACTGGCTCGTCTTTAAATGTTATCATTATTGGAGAGCCTAAGTATCCCCATGTTTAAGAGCATTGGAAGGAGATAAAGCTTTCCAGCTGGCTGATCCTAGCTTCAGTATTCAATTTGATGGTCAACTCTTCAGGCCAAGCCCAAAAGTCCTTGTGTTGGTGCCACTGGAGAGTGTCTCATCCCAGCCACAAATTCTACTGCACTCACTGCCAAGAAAACTTTAGTGCAGATAGTTACCTCTGAGTAAAGTGACAAGTCCTGTGATTAAATATTACCAATTATTTTTCAATTTGAGCTGAATGAGGGACTTCTCTTCCCCTTGGCCGACTCTACCAGCATGCTACATATCACTGCATCTTCAATGTTGACTACTGTGTCATCCTCAACTTCTTCCTTGGTCTATACCTTTGTTTTCCCCAGACCTTTATGGCTGTCTCTATGGACATCTCCACGTAAGGGGTTAATCCAAGGTCCAGTTTCTCATAAAGGAAATACATCATTCCTATCCCATCGAGGTCCAGACTTCACTACTTGACTCATGTAACTTTCAAGTGAATCAGACCCAGGGTTTTGTAACACAGCAGCCTGCCTTTGGGCCTATTCCACAGGGCCAAACTTTTGTTTAGAATTTTTTACCTTTATTACTAAATACCTCTCAAGAACTAGAAGCTATAATTTATGATTAGATTTTAGTTTAAAAGGTTGTTCAAAATAGTTTTTTTTTCATTGTATTTTATTTTGATACCATGTTATAGAAATTTTGAGCACATTGGATTAGATTTGGGCAAGAGATAAAAATCAGATTTAACCTCAGAATTTGTTTGATCAGGAGGCTGGCAAATAAGATTTTTTCAGTTCTTTTCTATTTTAGAAAACTTAACCTTTCATATATGGGTTTGATTTTATTTGAAGTGCTTCACTAGGGATTTGGATTAGGAAATACATGACAGTGTATATATAATGGCATGTGGCGTGGTTTAGCCCAAATACCTTGATGATCACCTTTTGTATCAGTGATTGTCAACCTTCCTAATGCTGCAAGTCTTTAATACAGTTCCTGTGGGTCGCGACTCACAGGTTGAGAACCGCTGTTTTATATGGCGGTGTACATAGCTCCTTCTGCCCTTTCTTGTTCTCTAGTTTCTTTCTACCTGCATAATAGTTACAGGACATCAAATTATCAGGATGGCTCACATTCCTGATCAGGCAAACCTAGTACTAGGAGGCTTAAAAAATCACAAATGGCTCATCACTTGCCTTGAAAATCCAGTCTTAGAATTAAAATAAACAGATGTCTTTTATCCGGAGGACTGACCTTCCTTTCCAAGAGCAAGAACCTGATGTTCTTCATGAATTTTTGCTTTTTTGGTTAAATGTTACCAGAAGAAAAGGTAAGACTTTTCATGTTGTTAAGAGGGCTCCATTGGTATTTCCATTGCTGGCATAAATTGAAAAACTGAATTTCTGGGCAGCACTGTGGCTCAAAGGAGTAGGGCGCTGGCCCCACATACCGGAGATGGCGGGTTCAAACCCAGCCTGGCCAAGAACTGCCAAAAACAAACAAACAAAAAAAAAACCCCTGAATTTCCTAGAGGCACAATGTGAAGCATAAACATAGCAGGTGTCTGCAGGAGCTTCAGAGCATCACTGTCCAGGAAGCTATGGATTGAAGGAAACACTACAGAGCATCGCAGGAACTGAGTCTTGATGTCTGCTGTTTATCTCTTCACATGATCCTCTTAAGGATAGATAGGGAATCAGTGAGCTAGGGAGTCAGAGTACTCAAGGGTCTATGCTCTGCTGGTTTCAATACCCAAAACAAAAGGGTGGGAAGAAACAGAACTCTTCATCCAGGCCTTCCACCATGGCTTATGATATATCTAGAAAGCCTTACATATTTCCCAGTGGAATGCCATGGCTCTTGGCATAAGTTTAGAATAAGAATTAAGAAACCCAGAAAGAAAAACCCACAAAACCTTTTTTTGCTCATGAAGTTGCTGATTTTAGTGAGATTCATCTAGGAACCTACCCAGAGCTAACTGAAAAGGTCATTGTCTAAGATGCATAGTTCTCAAATGTCCTGTGCAGAAGAAACTTAAATCGTTTGTCAAATGGGCCTCGCATCCAGAAATTTGGATTTGATAGTTTTGGTTCAAGGCTCATAGATAATGTGCTTTGAATATGCACCCTGAGTAATTCTGACCTAAGACTAAAGTCTAGAACTGAGCAAGCAGAATATGAATCCTTCAGCTTCGGTTGCCTCATTTCTCATCGTTTAGGCAGACTTTCTAGAAAAGAGACTTTTTTGGGCAGGTGGATTATGGAGGACACAGCTCTAAGACTGTCCCAAAAAGACCTGTCTGTAAACTGTGTTCTCATTCTCAGAATAAGCACGTAAGTATGGTAGTGTCTTGGCCCGAGGGTAGAGGATCGCTATGCTAGCATGCTGTGTATATGTGTGTACCTTTTTTAAAATGAATTTTCTGAGTACCTAAAAGAAAGAGTAAGGGCACTGACATTGTACTCAATTTCCAGATGATGGTTGTTATTGTCATAACTTCTTTTCCAAGAAAATCATTGTATAGTGCACACAACATGTATTTTGTTTTTGTTCTCCATATAATCCTATCTATTCAGAAGGTAGCATCATGTAGTAGTAAACAGAATAACATAAATATTAAACATGCAGACTCTGACCATACAGATAAGACACAAATTCCTATTTCTGAAATTTGCTGGCTACTTAATCTTGGGGAAAGAGCTTAACCCTTCTAAGTTTAATTATCTTATTTATAAAATGGATATAATAACAGTAACTACCCATTTCAGTTGTTAAAAGATTGAATGAGATAATGCTTGTAGAAATTGAATGCAATGCTTGACATATATCAAGAGTTCCATTAGTAAATGCCAGAGGGCCTCAACTTTGGCTGTACAATAGACTGACAAGAAAACTTGTTAATAAACTCAAATGTCTGTGCTCCATCTGAATCTAATTAAATCCACATTTCTGAGAATATAGTGTGGCATATGTATAAAGTAGAACCTGTGTAGGCTGACCACCCAAGCAACTGTAGCAAACTGGTCAACATAGGGAGGTGGCCAACATAAGGAACTAGGCCTACTGTACTGACACATACATGTGGTAAATGTCCAATGTCCAGTCTATGAAAATTCAACATAAAAAGGTGGTCAATGTAGGGAGGTGGTCAACTATGAAGGTTCCACTGTATTGCAAAAGCCACCCAGGTGATTCTGTGTGGCGGTGGTTGAGAGCATCTGGTATTTGCCAAGCATAAGATATAAATCAGAATAGAGGTAATTCTTTTGGTTTCTCCTGTATATATGATAATTAGACACAGTCAACACTATCTGATACTGTGTTAGGAGACATAAAAGGACTAGTGGCGCCCCAGTGGCCATGTCCACAGTGGGGTACCAAGAAAATAAGACATATGCTGGGGAGTCCATTTTAATCTGCAGAGCCAAACATATCAGTGTGAACTTTGTGATTTCCAGTTTTGAGAAGATTTTTCACAATACATCTGATCCAATTTCTATTAAAAAACAAAGCACACTGTGAGAGATATCCTAGTGCAGTGGCATTTTCCTGAGGTTGAGGGAAGATGGTTTGGGGCCCCTTGGGCTGCATGACATGTTTTCTCTGGTTGTTGGTCCCTGATCCACTTGAGCACAAAACAGGCAAAGTGATGTTGATTAGTATGTGGGGGACTTTTCCTCCAAGTGAGGGCCAAGAGGGCCAGGAGGCCCTCACTTTGAGGTAAGCTCTGTTTCCAAGCTCTGGCCTCTACTGCTATAATCCTAACTCATTCTTAAATTGATATTGTTTGAATGGATAAAGCAACTGTCAGAATTTTCTAGAAGTTTTCCAAGTATAATTTGCCAGAGCTCACCTCAGAGAGTATCTATTCCAACAGCTCTGGCTTGAATTGAAATATAGTCATACGTTGCTTTAACAGGGTGATGTGAAAAATGTGTCACTAGGTGATTTTGTCATAGTGCAAACATTGAGGAGTGTCTTAACACATACCTGGATGGTATAGCCTACTACCCACCTAGGCTATCTATATGGTCTACCCTATTGCCCTCAGGCCACAAACCTGTATGGTATGTTCCCACTCTGAATACTATAGGCACGTGTAACATAATGAAACACACATGCATATTTAAACTACGTAAAAATTTGCTACCAAAGATAAAAAATGGTACATCTGTGTAGGGCACTTACCATGAATGGAGCTTGCAAGACTGAAAGTTGCCCTGGGTGAGTCAGTGAGTTAGTGAGTGGTGAGTGAATCATCCACCACTGTAAACTGTAAACAGTGGACACTTGGACTACACTAAATCTATAAAAAACAGTTTTGTTCTTCCATAAGAAATTAGCTTACTATAACTTTTTTGTTTTATAAACTTTTTCTTTTTTTAAAGCCTTTTGATGCTTTTGTAATGACGTTTAACTTAAAACACAAACACATTATACAACTGTACAAAAACATTTTCTTTATATCTTTACCCTATACCTTTTTTCTACTTATTTATTTATATTTTTACCTTTTAATATTTTTTGTTAAACACCAGGATACAAATGCACATGATAGCCTCGGCTCTCACAGAATGAGCATCATCAGTATCACTGTCTTCCGCCTCTGCATCTTGTCTCCCTGGAAGGTCTTCAGGGTCAGTCACAGGCATGGAGCTATCATCTCCTGTGACACCAATGCTTTCTTCTAGAATACCTCCTGGAGGAATGGCCAGAGGCTGTTTTATAGTTAACTTTTTTTTTATTAAGTAGGAGTCTATTTTTAAAAAATAATAAAAAGTATAATGCAAATAACACAAAACAGTAACACAGTCATTATTATCCACTATTACATACCATATATAATTGTGTGTGCTATACTTTTATACCCCTGACAGCACAGTAGGTTTGTTTACACCAGCACCACCACAGACACGTGAATGATGCACCATGCTACGAGGTTTAGGATGGCCATTATGTCACTACGTGGTGGGAACTTGTCAGCTCCATTCTAATCCTACAGGACCACCACCGTATATGCAGCCCATCGCTAATGAAAATGTCCTTCTGTGGTGCATGGTTGTAAATATCATACCTTCTGCTGGAAAAGGCTGAGCCAGCGCACACTCCCCATAGTAAAGCAGCTGGCTACATACTGTGCTCTGATAAGCTCCGTTTCTCTCCTGCCACCCAAGGAGGTTCTAAATATTTCTGGCACAGTTTCCAAATTTGTGCCTTCCATCCTTAATGGGGTAGGGGATGGGCTTTGAAGGCTACAGTTAAAGCTGGAGGTGGGAGGAAATAGAGTACTTAGACATACATAGAAAGCTGAAGTACGTGCTGGACAGTGGACGGGCAGCTGGAGCATAATAAAGGCCCGCGGGAGCAGCGTGGAGAAGGACGCTGAGATCACCTCATTGTCGACGCACCTCTGGGACTTTTCTCCTTCCCAGCAGCCCTTCCCCTCTTATGGCTTCTGGAAACCAGAGAGCTCTGGTGGGCCTGTCCCCACTCTTGAGTCCTGATGCTGTGCTGGTAACTTGCCCTTTCTTGGGGTTCATATCAAGAATAAAAACCAGACGCTGATGAGGACCATCATCTCACAGAGAGAATGTGCCTTAGAAAGGAACAAACTGGGAGGGAAGAGGACCAAGAGGAAGGGTTGAGGCCTCAGCTTTCTCCAGCACCTGCACCCAGCCCACGCCTCAGTCTCTGGATGGTGTAGCCGTCAGCTCCATTTTCTCCCAAGCCGGGTGAGTGGGGTTATGTGGGGAATGGTCTGTGAGGAGGCAGGGCCCGCCTGGGAGCTGCTTGTTCTCCTTTAGCAACATTCTTTGCCTCTGCCAGAAGCTACGTAGCCCATGCACACTTTCCTTATTTTCAGCAAGCACACATTTTTTTCTCTTTAAGGTTGCTCTCTACCCCATATGTTAAGATTTATGCAACCTTGTTAAGATACTGTATAAATAAAGCTGTTTCCATGGTTCAGGTGCTAACTGCAGCCATCAGCTGTCCCATCCCATCCCATCCCTTGAAAAGGCTCCCCCTCCTAATGAGAAAGTTCTTGAATAGGACAATTCATCTGCAACTACTCCCTTCCTGATCTTGTCCTGACATTTATGATGCTCATGCTTAGATTAAAAGCAGTCCAGATTTAGGCCTGGAACACCTAAACTCACTGTGACACAGGTCTTGTTCCTGCCTGATGTCCTCCTCAGCTGAAGCGACCCCCTCATTTACACACTGCCTGGTGACTGAGTGTGAATGAAAGGTGAGGGAAACAGGAGTCAGGACTGGAGCCGCCACTCCTGCTGATGATCAGGAGTTTTCTCCCACCTTTCCTACTTCCCACAGCAACTCAGCACTGACAATTTTGGATCCAGGACCTAAAATAATTCAACCAGAGTTTTTATCTGGGGATAGAGAAGGAGTTTTAAAAAGAGACATACTATAGATAATTGTAGCTAAATAGAGCTACTTGGATGCCTTTGAAGAGGAACCTAAGTTTTTAAGGAATGTAAGGCCTCCTTCACACACACCCCAGTGCTGGAGTGGGTATGTGTCATTGCTGGAGATTCATCTGGAGAGGCGCAGCTTAGTAGCGGCAGTGTTCCAACCATCCAGGCCAGGAAGAGTCATAGAGTAAATGTCAGGCTGAGAAGTAATTCTTAACAGGGGGATTTACCCCTCCACAGATGCCATGTGTGGAAATATTATGGTTGTCTCAACTGCAGAGGGGGTTGCTCCTGCTGCCAGTGAGTAGAGGCAGAGGTGCAGCTAAGTATCCTAAAGTGTGCAGCACAGACCCATAATTATCAGGTTCGTCAGACTCATAATTAACAGGGCTGTGGGTGAGAAAACGGGTTTGTCTGCTAGTGATACCTGGGTGATATGGGGCATTAAGGACAGATGCTCTTCCTAGAGGGCCAGGGGTAGGATCAACACTAGGACCAACCAAGAGCGTGTAGGTAGGGGAAAAACATGTTCAAAGGAGAACAGGTCAGGAAACAGAATTCTGTATTGTATTGAGGCACCTGTGTTAGTTGTTTTTATGAGGGAAGGTTGAGCTTAAAGATAGAAACAAATAAACTTTCTTTCATTGTTTCATTCAGAGTTAAGATACTAAAGTAATTCACATTAAGAGTAGGGCCTAGTTTTTATTTCTTTTTTTACCTTCCATAAAGCAAACTCAATAAATGGCTATTTATTAAATGGAAGTAAATGATATGTCTCTCCTCTGGGAAATATACCTACATTTTAATATATAAATATAAGGATATTTATACACATGTATGCATATACATTGTTTTACAACATAAAGCACACATACTTTGGAGGCATATATGAGATCATGCCATCTTCCTTTTACTTTTTCCTTTTGTAGGGATCACAGCAAAACTTGCCCTTTTTCCTTTGGTTGGTTTGCTGAAAGATCAACTCACAATAGTGGTTGGTTAATAAGAGAAAGGTTTATTGCCAAATACCATGTGCATGGGAGGTGGGAATCACAAGAATGATTATCCAAAGTCTCAGTGATGGTTAGAGACATTTAAAGATGCCTTTTAGATGTTGGGGGGGGGGGGGGGGGAGTGTGGAAAGTATATGTGCAGCAAGTGGTTGCTAGGGAGGGATGTGTATAGATGGGTGGAAACAGATTGATTTGTAAATTAACCTGAGAGAAGAGTCTCCTGCTTTAAATGACCTTAGGTCTAGGTCTTTCAGTATACAGTAAGGAAGTCAGAAGCCCCTTCTGATTCTAAATCAAGTTACTCGGGTTTTATGAAGATAGAGGAAAGGTCTTCTTCCAGGGCTTTCTGATCATGAATGGACTTTAATTTAAAATATTCTTTATACCTAGGAATCATATTTGGGGGTGAAATTTCCTTAACTCCTTCACTTTCCAATATGAATGCCTTTTATATCTTTTTCTTGCCAACTGCCTTGTGTAGAACCTCTAGAATAACGTTGAATGGAAGTGGCAAAAGTTGACATTCTTGTCTTTTTCTTGATGATAGTAATTTCCCACCATTAAGGTATGAGTTTTTCATATATGGCTTTTTATCAGGTTGCATGAATATCTTCCATTTCTACTTGGTTGTTTTTATCATGAGAGTAAGTTGGATTTTATTCAAATGTTTCCTTTCTGCATTTATTGGTATAATTACATTTTTTGTTCTTTATTTTCCTAATGTGGTATAATCACATTCATTAGTTTTCATGTATTGAAATAAGCTTTCAGTCCTGCAATACATTCCACTTGGTAATGATATATAATCTTTTTTATATGTTGATAGACCTAGTTTGTTAGTGTTATCTTGAGAATATTAATAAGTCATATTGTTTTGTAATTTTCCTGTGATGTGTTTGTCTATCTGGATATAAGGATAACTCTGGCTTCATTAAATGATTTAGAAAGTATTCCCTACTCTATTTTTTTTTTTTAGAAGAGTTTGAGAATGATGGGTACTGAAGGAGTTAAAGAAATTTTACCCCAAAATATGACTACTCAACATAAAGAATATTTTGAGTTAAAGATCATTCACAATCAGAAATCATTGAAAAGGGGTTTCCCTCTACCTGCATAAAATCAGACTGACCTGATGTGGGGATAAAAAGGGAGCAACCAACTTCCTATTCTCACCCTGAATGCTTGAAGACCAGGCCCAGATTATTTAAAACATAATACCTGTCTCTTAGGTTAATTTACAAGTCAATCTGTGTCCCCCATCTATTCATCCTCCCTAGCAACCACTTGCTGCATCTGTACCCTATGTCCTCCCCCCCTCCCTTCAAAAATGCATCTATAAAGATATCTGACCATCATTGAGACATTGGTAAACATTCTTGTGGTTTCTCCCATATGTGTGGTATTTGGAAATAAGCATTCTCTTATTAATCGGTCTGAATTGTGAGTTGATCTTTTAGCAAACTTCAGGAAGAAAAGGGCGAGTTTCACCATGATCCCTACAGTATTAATATTTCTTTTCAAATTTGTAAAAATTCACCAATGAAAACATCTAGTCCCAGGACGTTGGGGGAGAATTGTTTTTTTTAATTACTAATGAAATTACTTTAATTGTTGTAGGTCTCTTCACACTCTATTTCTTCTTGAGTCAGTTTTAGTAATTTGTGATGATTTAGAAATTTGTTGATTTCCTTTAGGTTGTCTGACTAGTTGGCAATTATTCACAGCATTCCTTTCTAATTGAACATGTCATCTCACTACCTTCTGGCCTCCATGGTTTCTGATGAGAAATTCGCTATTGCTGAGTAGCCTCTCTCTCGATGCTTACAATGTTCCCTCTTTGGCAGTGACTTTTACAGTTTAGTTAGGATGTGCTTCTGTGTGGTTCTCTGAGTTCATCTTATAGACAGTTCATTAAATTTCTTAAATACATAGATTAATGCTTTTCATCAAGTTGGAAAGTTTTTATTTTTGTTTTTGGCCATTGCTTCAAGTATTCGTTCTGCTCCTTTCTCGCTGTTCTCCATTCTGAGTCCCCATTATAAGCATGTTTGAAAGCTTGATGGTCTTTCAGAATCTCTCTCTCTCTCTTTTAATTCTACTTTTCTTTCTGTTTCTCATACATTACAATTTCATCTTGTTTAAGTTTAGTAATTCTTTCATTTCATAGTTTTGTGGTCACATAACTAATAACTTGATACACCATCTTCAACACAAACATTTATTACCGGAGAGCTTTCTCTCACCATAGGAAGTGACCAATGAGAATGACAATGCATTAGCAATAATTACAGTATAATCTAAGAGTAGAAAAACTGAATTTCAGTTTTCTAGCTTACCCTCATTAACTTTATAAGTATGAACCAGAAAAATAAACTCAATTTTCTTTTTAGCAAAATTAGTTATGTGATAGAATTTTGGGGAAGTCAATGGTCTTGTTACAATGAGATTGCTGATGATAGGATTAATTTTAATTTGTATTTTTATCCTCATTATACCAATGGAGGTGCCTACGTCTCTCCATAAAGATAGAACTTTGTGGACTAGAGCCATGGCATATAATTCCAGATGAAATAAAAAGAGAGATAAAGTGTTTACCCTGATTTTGATTGCATTTCAGCTCAGTTTAATGAGCAAAAGCTCTTTATTCCAGAATAATAACAGCTCATGACTGTATAAGGCATTGTAAAGATAGATACTCATTGTTTTGTGACCACTATTGAAATAATTGATAAAAGTGTAGGTCAATAACGAATGTTCAATATTCAAGAGAGAGGTTGTTAACAAGTTATTCTCAAGTACCAAAGAAATTCACAGGTTACTTGATAATTTCAAAAAGAAAAATTTGCCTTTTAATATGCCTTTAACTGACTTTTATCAACTTAACCAAGTAATCCTTAAAATGTAATGGTAGGACAACCTAACATTATGATTTCCCTGATGTGATGTATTATAAAATATATGACAACTTGTCAAGAAATATCAAACCTGAATGTAATTAATGCTTTAGCCCTGACTTAAGATTTATAGAAAATATAGGAGATAAAGAATCAAAATAAGTGATTCAATGATAAACAACTAGACAAATCTAGACTATGGGACACTCACATGCAACTTGCTAACTTCTTTTAAAAATTCATTTAAAAGGAAAGGTAGGATGAAGATGACAGTTTTATTATTTATTTATTTTTATTTTTATTTTTTGAGACAGAGTCTAAAGCTGTTGCCCTCAGTAGAATGCTGTGGCGTCACAGCTCACAGCAACCTCAAACACTTGGGCTTAAGCGATTGTCTTGCTTCAGCCTCCTGAGTAGCTGGGACTACAGGCACCCACCACAACACCTGGCTATTTTTTGGTTGTAGTTGTCATTGTTGGTTGGCGAGCCCGGGCTGAATTCAAACACGCCAGCTCCGGTATATGTGGCTGGCACCCCAGCTGCTTGAGCTACCGAACTGAGGATGACAATTTTAGATAGAAAAAACTAAATGGTCAGATCAACCAACTGTAAAGCATAACTAATTAGATTCATATTGAAAAATGTACATTTAAAATTTATGATAATTAGGGAAATTTAGGTATGAAGTAGACAGTGGATTTAATTATTGCTATGCAACAAATCACTTTAAACTTCAATGGCTTAAAACAATGATGTTATTTCTCATGATTCTGTGAATTGGATGGATATTTTTTCTGCTGCTCTCATCTGGATTTACCCTTGTGGCTGTTATTTAGTTGGCACATAGGACAGGGCCTGGGTTCAGCTGAGCATTGGCCACAGCATCTCTGTGGTATTCTTGGTGGCTAAGTTAAATTTCTTCATAGCATGTGGTCTTACAAAAGCACCTACACAGGAAACAACACATTCTACAACCATGAAAACAGAAATCACAGGGTATTATTAATGCCTACCCTTGGAAACCACACATCACTTCTGCTGCATTTTATTGGTCAGCACAAATCACATTGCAAACCCAGATTCTAGAAAAGGAGAAATAGACTCCATATTTTGGTGAGAAAAGGAGAATAGTTCTATTATAAAGGGCATCCTTCATGAAAGATGTTGGTTCAATAACTTTTAGAAGCACTCTACTACAACAATATTAGATAATTAGTTGATTATTATAAACTCCAGTTTTTGATAATTAGTCAATTATTGTGTTGAGGTTATTTAGGAGAATATCCTCATTCTCACTTTCAAATGTATTATACACACATACACACCCATATGCATACATACACATATGTGGCTAGATAAGTATAGCAAATACTGAACTATTAATGAAAGTGGAATGAAGATAATAAACATATGGCTAGTCATTGTATAGTCATTTTCTGTGGTTGACAAGTCTCATAATTAAATATTGGGAAAAAGGTAGTGAGAAGTATTTGAGAAGTTTAGAAATTTTGTAACTCCTCATAGTAGTGTCCAACTTTTTTCCCTTTTCTGTCTCACACTGGAAGAAGAGTTGTGTACAGCCATACATTAAATAATTAAATGAACGAACACTAATAAAAGCTGATGAGAAAAAAAACAAAAAAATTATGCATACTTTTTGTGATATCTGACCTCACAGATAAGCAAAACCATCCTCAAATAATCTGCCTGCAGCCTGCAGGGTGCAGGTTGGACACCCTTACTCTAATGCTAGAGTAAGTAGCATTAGAACCATAATAGTTCATTTTCAATAGCTAGTTGGGCTCTAATGGTTATGCACATTATGTCAACATACAAAGTTTTCAATGTACTTCCACTTTTTCAGAGTCCGAATTATGATCAGACTTAAAAAAGAACAAGCACAGTGGCTCATGCCTCTAATCCTAGTGCTCTGGGAGGCCAAGGAGGTTTGATTGCTTCAGCTAAGGAGTTTGATCTCATCACTACTGAAAACAGAAAAACTAGCCAGGTATTTTGGTGGAAACTTATAGTCTCAGCCACTCAGGAGGCTGAAACAAAAAGATCACTTGAGCTCAAGAATTTCAGGATGCTGTGAGCTGTGATGATTCCACAGCACTCTACACAGGGCCACAGAGTGAGATTCTGTCTCAAAAAAAAAAAAAAAAAATGGTTTAAAACAAGTGATGAGGCTGGTTTCTTGGGTACGATGTTTGCAACTGTTTTATAGCAAAGAGAACATTCTCTGGGAGAGGAATGAGAAAATGTACATTCAAGACACAATAGAGAAATTTGCCTGAAAGAAGGAGCTCTTGTAGCACAGAAATAGGAAATGCTAAATAGGTTTGTGACAGATTTTGAAGAAGAGAAATCAGGGAAATAATGAAAGCTAGAGAGCTTATGTGTGACACAAAGTAGACAGAATGAAGGCTGTACATATTATTAGAGAGAAGAGGCTTGATGGGAAGGAAGTTCAGCCAATTGTTCAGCTACTAAGCGATGAGCTCAAATAATGGACTAGAATGGATAAACCCAAGTGAGTGAAGTTTGGCAGTTCTGGTTAATGTAGTGGGAGGAGACAAATGTGATTGAAGATCTGTATTTAAGAATTATTAGACAATAGAGATACAACTGAGAATAAAAAGCAATGAAGGGAAGGCAGTTCATGCAAGGAAGGGAACTGATTTTTGATATTGCATTTGGAAAGAGATAGGATTTGGGAACATAAACCTAAGAATTGAACTCTTGAGATTGGTGACTTGTCCTAAAGATTATAGGGAGAATAAAGGGGAAGGCGTTTGATCACGTTTTAGCAAAGTCCATACTAGGGTAGAGAAGACTGATAACAGTTCAATAACAAAATAATTGCTAAAACATACCGTGTGCCTTCTAAGGGTCACACACTTTAGGTATTTTATGTATATTTTATTATTGAATTCTCAGAATAACCTTGTATTATTAACTATTTTTAAAGGTGAGGAAATTAAAGCTCAGAAGAATTAACTGTTCCAAGTGGAGATAATTTTAAGTACTGGGTGGATAACTGTGTAGCATACTAATAATGCAATCTTGCCAACCCATTACTAGTATCTACACCTGTGCTGACTGCCAGCATTCAGAAGAGTATTATATTACCTGTAGAACTAAACCAAATTTTAAATGTGCCCATAGATAATTTATTTTTTAATTTTTTTATTTTTTAAATGTTCTATATACATATACATGTATTTAGTTATTTTCCACTTTTTGTCTTCACAAAATTAAAAAGACTTAAAAGTTAATGACAATAACAATGTTTGAAAGAAACAAAGAACCTCGTAAAGACCGAATGAAGATAAATACATTCAGAAAAGAAATCAGACGATTGCTGCAATGAAAAATCAAGCAACAATAATAATAATAATAATGCCAAAAAAGTAACATTCACATTGTTAGATAAGAGTATGTCTATCATAGAATGCTTTGACTTTGAGGTTCAATATGGAGTCATCAGTTAACTTCTTCTTATTTTTTTTCTCCAAAGTCTCAAAAAATAGAGAAGTAATATTTATAAACAAAAGGTAATTTCAAAAAACAGATCATGCCAAATCTTATAGACAATAGAAAAAGAAGAAATACTTTAAAATCATTCTACTTCATCTGGCTATACCTGATATTACAATTGGAGAAAATATATTATTATAAAGGGAAATTATAAACATATTTCACTTATAAATGAGGATGCAATGTCCTAAACAACATATTAAGTTGAATTAAACATTATTGTTCAAATAATGTACTCTGGTCAAAATTAAATCCAATTTATGTGAGAATTAGTCACTATTTTCTTTCCTTTTGTTTATTTTTTTCTTTTCCTTTCCTTCACCCCCTCTTCCTTCTCTCTCTCTGTATGCTCTCCCCTTCCCCCGCCCTGCACGGAATCATTAATTATGTTTAATTGTCCTCAAAGTTGAATACATCAGATTCATGCTTCTCCATTCCTGTGCTGCTTCACTAAGAATAATGTGTTCCACTTCCATCCAGATTAATACAAATGGTGAAAAATCTCCATTTTTTAAATGGCTGAACAGTATTCCATGGTATACATATACCACAGCTTGCCAATCCATTCCTGGGTTGAGGGGCATTTAGGCTGTTTCACATTTTAGCAATTGTAAACTGAGCTGCAATAAACAGTCTAGGACAAGTGTCTTTATAACAGAAGTTTTTTTTTTTCCTTCTGGATAGATGCCCAGCAATGGGATTGTAGGATCAAATGGGAGGTCTAGGTTGAGTTCTTTGAGGGGTCTCCATACTTACTTCCAAAAAAGTTGTATTAGTTTGCAGTCCCACCAGCAGTGTAAAAGTGTTTTTTGCACATCTGCACCAGCATCTGCAGTTTTGAGATTTTGTGATATAGGCCATTCTTGTTGGGGTTAGATGGGATTAGATATAGGCCATTCTTGATGGGGTTAATCAGACCCATAGCTCCAGAGAGATTTTATCCTGATCAATCACTGTCTGTTGCCCCTTCCTCCATGGAGGGAATATGCTCCCCAACAGGGTGAAAAGAGCATTTCTTCTTTTTTTCTTTTTTTTTCTTTTTTTTCTTTTTTTCATTTCTTTATTGTTTATTGTTGGTGATTCATTGAGGGTACAATAAACCAGGTTATACTGATTGCATTTTTTAGGTAAAGTCTCTCTTACAATCGTGTCTTGCGCCCAAAAGGTGTGGCACACACCAAAGCTCCACTCCCCTCCCTCCTTCCCTCTCTTTGCTCTTCCTTTCTGATTTCATTTATTTATTTATTTATTTTTTTTAAGCAGGAACTCAACTTTATTGCGTCAAGCAGCCGCTTATATAGAGCGTGGGGAAGGGGTCTTCTTGTTTTTTTCTGGTCCTTCCTCAGTTTAACCCATGCCTGCCCCTTCTTCCAAGTTTGGCTGAGAGGCAGCGTTCTCCCCAAAGACTTCCTTAGCTCCTGGGGTTGCCTGATGAGCTCTCCCCTCTCTGAACTCCCTGTGGTCCGCACTTTCCACCCAGCCCCACATCAGATGCTATATAGTATTTGCCATCCTTCCTTGTTGGAATTCTGTCCCAACTGAATGTTGGAGGTGCCCCTCCTTTGCTTCCACAGTCTCTTGCACACACCTCATCACTGTATGGGAATATGGTTGTTGGCTTGTTTTCCTTTCTGGGGACAGTGCAGCACAGTGGTCACATGCACAGGTCCCCAGGGAAGAATGACCCAGGTTCAAGGCCCAGCTCTGTGGCTGTATGGTTTGGGCAAGTTTTTTTCTTCCTTTCTTTTTTAATTGAGATAATCCATATGCCACAAACCCACCATTTAAAAGTATATGGTTTGATGGATTTTAGTGTATTCACAAGGTTGTACAATCATCATTACTATCTAATGCCAGAACGTTTTCATCATCCCTACAATGAAACTCCATTCCCAAGAGTAGTCATTTCTCTTCCCCGGTCTCTGGCAACTACCAATTGATACTCCTTGTCTCTCTGGACTCACCTATTCTTGCCATTTCATGTAACCGTAATCGTATGAGTATCTGAATTCTTCCATTTGGGTTCATCTCTGTGGACTGTGTATCAGTAGCTCTCTCCTGTTGTGGCCGAGTGATATTCTGGTGTATGGATGCACTATATTTTGTTCATCCATCCATCAGTTGATGGAATGTGCAAGTTTTTTTTCTAACATCTGTTAAGTTTTGTTTCTTTAAATATAAACTGAGGGCACATGATCCTATCTCACAGGGTTCATCCAAAGAGTCAACACACTCATTCAGGTAAACTACTCAGCACAGAGCCTGCACAAAGGAAGTGCTTGATACGTGAGAGCTCTCACTGTCATCATGTGATTTGCTGTTACCTCCTCTACAAGCATCTTAAGGGCAGAGACAGTGGCTTATACATCTTTGTATCCTCAATGTCTGGCACACGGTAAATAATGCTTATTGCTTCAGCACCATATAAGAAACCTTACATTGTTTGAGGGAAGAGAGAGGATTTCCCAACTCTTACAGCTTAGTCTGGATTACACAGGAGGCATTTAAAAATATATGAAAAAATGATGCACATTTATTCTTAAAATGAGAGACAACTGTAAGTTATATGACTCCTGTGGTGAATCACCTGGTTAACTGGTAATTATTTTCTGTTTGGACTTTGGGCCAGATCTTCGGTGGCCTACATTAGTAGTTTTCAAACTTGGGTGTGGATTAGAATCACTTGGGGAACTTGGCAAGAAGACCGCGGCCCCAACCCTATCCTACTTGAATGAGCCCAGGTGTGTGTGTTCTTTATTGGTGACCAGGTGGTTGTGATACATGGCCAAGTGTGTGCATCCGTAGCCTGTGCATTAGGCTTTCTTAAGGGTTCACTTGTAAGCAATTCATTGAAAGCCCAAGAGGCAGAGAGAGCTACAGGCAGGAGATCTGGGAGAGCCACATGGCTGTGAGGGGAGGAGGGGTTTCCTGTGACTCCCTTAGATGAGTTTTTCTGCTTATTTCTTTGACATATGTGAGTTCTTCATCATGTGATGGTGCTGTCTCACTTCCTTTCATTCTCCCTGCCCTCCCCCCAGGTTTCACATTGTTCTAGTATTCTTCCACACATGGAAACCACAGAGATCCATAACCACCCGAGAAGAGAAACGCTACGGAAGGCTACGGGTATTATTTAATGTATGCTTCCATTTTGAACACTTACAAACTAGGCTAGTCGGAGTCTTTCTTACATAGTTAAGAACTGCCTTAGTACCATTAGCAAGTTATTAGTAGGATTTGGAACTAAGTAGGCGTGTTTAATTTTTCCCCCAAATAAAGGAAATAACTTCAATGGTCCTGAAAGATGTCTTCAATTGAATGGGATCAGCTTGGTTTTATTTTTTGCAGATGTGACTTCTCTACTTGGAGAAGCACTTTGTTGATTCATTCAATATTTATTAAGTACTTTGTGTATTCCAAGTAACAATAAACGAAAGAAGTTATTAACTTTTATTAGCAGTCTTCAGTTAGGCCCTTGGTTTATTCTGGGCTAGGCCCTGGGTAAAAGTGCTAATTATTTTCCCTTTTAAGAATGCCCCTGGGGTCACACCCTGTGGAAGATACACAGTTCACTCTCCTAGGGATGGCTTGACAGTTTTTTGGTTTCCCTTCCTGTCTTACTTTCAAAGAAACCAGTAGACAAAGTTTATAGCTTTTGTTGTTGTCTGCCTCTGTGGGGAGTTAATATCTACATAAACTATAGTATACTCATTGGCACTAATTTCCTTATTACTCTTTTAGGAACTGGTGGGTTTCAGTTGGGGTTTTTACTCCTTTCTTAAACACAATCAGCATATATTTTCTGATTTGGCTTTCATCCAATTATTATCTAGTACAGTGGTTAAGCATGTGGGTTTTAGGGTGCCACATGAAAATTTCAAAACCTTAAAAATACACCTCTCATACAAATATAGAATGAAGGTGCAACATATTTAATTAACTCAATAAGAGAATTAGCAGAATGGTAAACCCGGTTCAAAGAATTAGAGTTGAGACAGAAATATTTATGATCTTTGAAAGAAAGAATGCTCTGATAGGATTGTTAAATCAGACACAAAACTGGCTAATCTCCTAGAGGCCAATACAACTCGCTTTTGGGGTTATCTTGTTCACTGGAGAGAAACTCATCTGCCTTGTCATCAGTCACGGATCATTTGACTCACTCTCAGTTTCCTATAATTTAACATCTCCCCTTGAAGAGTTGATGAATATCCAAATCAATAGTAGAGAATGAGTGAATAAGGGGAACCCCATCCCTAGAGAATGGCATAGTGCTGGAGTGGGTCTACCAGGCACTGTTCCAGCATGGCATTGAATAGACGGGCAGCTGTCCTTTTGCAAGTCTGGATACTGCTTGGATTCACACCCTGGTTCCCATTTTCACTAGCTGTGTGACCCTGGCCAAGTTACTTAACTCTCTAAGCTTCAGCGTCCTCGTATGTAAAGTGAGAATAACACTAGTTTCTACCACATTGAATCATGTGAGCTGATGATGTGAGGACAGAATAGTGCCCGGAACATTGTAAGTACTCAGTAAGGCTTAGCTGTGATAGCAATGCCAGCATTTTGCTGAGCTGTTGTGGGTAGTCAGGGCACAGGTTGGTGTCCTCTGCGTTCTGGCCTTGTGAGGCCATCACAGAGTTGGGTGTAGTGGCCACAGGGAGTTCTTGCTATTTAAGAGCTGCTGGATTTATCAGCTCCAGCTGTGGTCAGAGCAGAGCCTTGATAGAGGCAAAATTGGGGGCCCATGTGAGAGAAAGAAGAGGTGGGAAAGAAAAGGGGAGCTGAGGGTGTGGTGTCACTCACAGGTGGGGGTGGTGAGACCGTATTTGCGTTCACTTCCTCCCTTCCCTCTGCATTTCCTTCCATCCTTTCTTTCATCAGTTGGAGTCTCCATTTCATGTATATGGTACTCCACTGGAACTTTTCCACCCTTCAGTGTTGATACGATGTGGTCCCCATCCTCAGATGGTTCACAGACCAGCATGGCAACCACATGTGCTCACGTCATGCAGCGTGAGTGCAGAACACTGTGCATCACAGGAAACTGTGATGGAAGAAGGGTGCTTTCCACTCCCTTGAGACTGTTCTTGCAGCTGGTTGGCACAGGAAGGCGCATGGAAGTGTGGCTGTGGGGTTCATGATGCACCAGGAGAGCTATAGAGGTGGGTGGGTGTTAGGCTCAACCTGTGCCCCCAGGAGATACAGGGCAGTCTTAAGCCCCTGTGCCTCAGAATACTCTATTTGGAGGTGAGGTCATTGCAAATGCAATTAGTTAAGTTAGGATGCAGTAATAATGGAGGGTGGGCCCCAGTCCAAGGTGACGGGAATCCATATCAGACAAGGGAAATTTGGACACAGGCACAGAGGGAAGATGATATGAAGACATACAGAAAAGAGCCATGGGAAGGTGGAGGCAGAAATTATGCTGCCACAAGCCAAGGAACATGGGGGTGGGGTGGGGGGGGCGAGGAGTTGGGGGTTTGGGGGGTAGGGTGAGGGGTGGAGGTTTGGCTGCCAGAAGTAAGGAACAGTCTTCACTGGTGGCTTTGAAGGGGACATGGCCCTACTGACGCCTTGAATTCAGACTGCTAGCCCACAGAAATGTGGGAAAATGAATTTATGCTGCTTTAATACACTGAGTTTGCTGTGCT